>QRFB01000355.1:39928-51151 GCA_008931105.1 Oenanthe javanica
AGGTGTTTTTGAAGTGGACGCTGCCACGGCTATAACAGCTCATCTACAGGCTTTATCTATGAAGGTCGACGCATTGTCCAAGGCAGGGATTCAGCAACTCGCTATGGTTTGTGACTTGTGTGCAGGTGCTCATGAGACAACTCAGTGTGCTATTTCTAGCGTTTCAGCGCATTTTATCAGCAACTTTCAGAGGCCTACACAACCGGCACCTAATACTTATCACCCCAACAACAGGAACCATCCTAACTTCAGTTGGAGCAACAATCAGAATGCCATGCCGCAACCATCGCAAGGTCAGCAATTCGGACCAAGGCCTTTCAACAATTCTGGTCCTCAACAATCCTATGCACCAAGGCAATCATACAACCCTCCTAGTTTCCATCAACAACCTCAAGGAGGACAAGGGCATTCGAATGAAAAGTCAGAGATAGAGGAATTAAGAATGATGTATAAGAGTCAAGCTGTAACTCTGAAAACGTTGAAAAACCAAATTGGTCAACTAGCAAGTGCTCTTCTAAACAGACCTCAAGGACAGTTACCAAGTGACACAGAGGCTAATCCAGGNACCCAGGTAAGAAAGAAAGCAAGGAATAGATACACGCTATTACGTTGCATTCTGGAAGGGTTACAAACAATCAGGAGGTCGAAATTCCACAAAACGAAGAACGTCAGCATTCTGGGCAGGAGGTGCAGGGCGGGCGCGCTTCCTCAGGCGCGGGCGCGCCTCANTCAGGAGGTCGAAATTCCACAAAACGAAGAACGTCAGCATTCTGGACAGGAGGTTGAGAGTGGGCGCGCTTCCACAGGCGCGGGCGCGCCTCACCTCATTGCCGAAATGGAAAATTCTGTAGAAAATGTTGTGCAGGAGGAGCCGATCAAGAAAAAAATGAGTAATTCAGAGGAGAGAAGCAGTTCAGAGAAAGAGAGTGATAATAAAGAAGTATTTCCTCCTCCACCATTCCTAAAAAGGCTTCAGAAGCAAAAATCGGACAAACAGTTTGCTAAATTCATGGAAGTTTTCAAGAAACTACACATCAACTTACCTTTTATTGAAGCGCTGGAAAAAATGCCAAGCTACGCCAAATTCATGAAAGGCATTCTGTCGAGGAAACTGAAGCTAGAGGAATTAAACACCGTTGCTTTGACGGAAGAGTGTAGTGCAGTATTGCAGCAGAAGTTTCCACCAAAGTTGAAGGATCCTGGTAGTTTCACTATACCATGCATAATTGGGAATTTGTCGTTCGACAAATGTTTGTGCGATTTGGGAGCGAGCATCAACCTCATGCCATACTCTATATTCTTACAACTTGGTCTTCCTGAGCCAAAGCCGACTAACATGTCACTGCAGTTGGCGGATCGTTCAATCACTTATCCGCGAGGAATTGTCGAAGATGTTTTGGTGAAAGTCGACAAACTAATCTTTCCAGCAGATTTTGTCATCCTTGATTTTGAAGAAGACAAGAAAATCCCTATCATTCTTGGTAGACCATTCTTGGCAACGGGAAAGACATTGATTGACGTACAGAAGGGGGAACTCACCATGAGGGTGCACGATCAGAATGTCACATTCAATGTGTTCAAAGCAATGCAATTTCCAACAGAAGAAGAACAATGCTTTAACGTAGACGTGGTGGAATCTGCTGTGCAAGCAAAAATTGAACACATGCTCATGAATGATACGCTGGAAAAAGCTTTAAGTGGGGATTCTACATTTGAAGAGGATGAGGTTGAAGAACAAGTGCAGTTTCTGAATGCTTCCCCTTGGTAACGAAAGTTTGAGAGACCACTGGAATCTTTGGGTTTATCTGAGTTGAGAGAATCACATCAGCCGTTGAAACCATCTATCGAGGAAGCACCGAAGCTAGAGCTCAAACCATTACCTGATCACTTAAGGTATGCTTCTCTTGGGGAATCATCTACTTTGCCTGTGATTATTGTTGCTAATCTCACAGGTCCTGAAGAAGAAAAGCTGTTGAGGGTTCTCAGGGAATTCAAATCAGCCATTGGTTGGACTATTGCAGACATCAAAGGAATCAGCCCTGCCTATTGCCAGCATAAGATTCCGCTGGAAGAAGGAAGTAATCCAACAGTGGAACATCAGAGACGGCTAAATCCACTCATGAAAGAAGTAGTGAAGAAGGAAATTANTCCACCAAAGTTGAAGGATCCTGGTAGTTTCACTATATCATTCATAATTGGGAATTTGTCGTTCGACAAATGTTTGTGCGATTTGGGAGCGAGCATCAACCTCATGCCATACTCTATATTCTTACAACTTGGTCTTCCTGAGCCAAAGCCGACTAACATGTCACTGCAGTTGGCGGATCGTTCAATCACTTATCCGCGAGGAATTGTCGAAGATGTTTTGGTGAAAGTCGACAAACTAATCTTTCCAGCAGATTTTGTCATCCTTGATTTTGAAGAAGACAAGAAAATCCCTATCATTCTTGGTAGACCATTCTTGGCAACGGGAAAGACATTGATTGACGTACAGAAGGGAGAACTCACCATGAGAGTGCACGATCAGAATGTCACATTCAATGTGTTCAAAGCAATGCAATTTCCAACAGAAGAAGATCAATGCTTTAAAGTAGATGTAGTGGAATCTGCTGTGCAAGTAAAAATTGAACACATGCTTATGAATGATACACTGGAAAAGGCTTTAAGTGGGGACTTTACAATTGAAGAGGATGAGGTTGAAGAACAGGTACAGTCTCTGAATGCTTCTCCTTGGCAACAAAAGTTTGAGAAACCAGAATCGTTGGGTTTATCTGAATTGAGAGAATCACATCAGCGGTTGAAACCATCTATCGAGGAAGCACCAAAGCTAGAGCTCAAACCATTGCCTGATCACTTAAGGTATGCTTCTCTTGGGGAATCATCTACTTTACCTGTGATTATTGCTGCTAACCTTACAGGTCCTGAAGAAGAAAAGCTGTTAAGGGTTCTCAGGGAATTCAAATCAGCCATTGGTTGGACTATTGCAGACATCAAAGGAATCAGCCCTGCCTATTGCCAGCATAAGATTCCGCTGGAAGAAGGAAGTAAGCCAACAGTGGAACATCAGAGACGGCTAAATCCACTCATGAAAGAAGTAGTGAAGAAGGAAATTATTAAGTGGTTGGACGCAGGAATTATCTATCCTATTTCTCACAGTGTTTGGGTGAGCCCAGTTCAATGTGTGCCGAAGAAATGAGGTATGACTGTGGTAACTAATGAGAAGAATGAACTCATTCCTACGCAGACAGTTAATGGTTGGAGAATTTGCATGGACTACCGGAAGTTGAACAAAGCTACTAGGAAGGATCACTTTCCTCTTCCTTTCATTGATCAGATGCTAGACCGACTCGCCGGCCATGAGTACTATTGCCTTCTGGATGGATATTCGGGTTACAATCAGATCTGCATTGCTCCAGAGGATCAGGAGAAGACAACATTTACATGTCCGTTTGGTACCTTCGCTTTTCGAAGGGTTTCTTTTGGGTTATGTGGTGCACCTGGCACTTTTCAGAGGTGCATGATGGCAATTTTTTCATACATGATTGGTAAGACAGTCTAAGTCTTCATGGATGACTTTTCAGTATTTGGTTTTTCTTTTGACGAGTGTCTACACAATCTTGGCATGGTTCTGAAAAGATGCGTGGAGACTAATCTGGTCCTCAACTGGGAGAAGTGCCATTTCATGGTACAAGAGGGAACTATTCTTGGACACAAGGTGTCACATCGAGGCCTGGAAGTGGATAAAGCCAAAATAGAGACCATTGAAAACCTTCCACCTCCCAATTCAGTGAGAGGAATTCGTAGTTTCCTCGGTCACGCAGGTTTCTACAGAAGATTCATCAAGGACTTCTCCAAAATTTCCAAACCTTTGTGTAAGCTATTGGAGAAGGATATTCCCTTCAAATTTGATGATGATTGTTTGACAGCTTTTGAGACATTGAAGAAGAAGTTGATTTCAGCACCGGTGATCATTGCTCCAGATTGGACTGAACCATTTGCTATGATGTGTGATGCTAGCGATATTGCAGTGGGGGCTGTTCTTGGCAAAAAGAAAGATAAGATTTTTCATGTTATCTACTATGCAAGCAAGACACTCAATGATGCGCAATTGAATTACACAACCACGGAGAAGGAGCTGTTAGCCATTGTATATGGCTTTGAAAAATTCAGATCATACTTGCTTGGTACGAAAGTGACGGTGTATACTGACCACGCAGCTATTAGATATCTGCTCTCCAAGAAGGACTCTAAACCCCACTTGATTCGATGGGTTCTTCTGCTACAAGAATTCGACGTGGAGATCAAAAACAGAAAGGGGACAGAAAATCAAGTAGCTGATCACCTCTCACGATTGGAAGATCTTGGTAAATCATCACAAGACAGTACTCTCATCAATGAATCCTTTCCGGATGAACAGCTGTTTGGAATACAAGAAGAAGAACCATGGTATGCTGATATTGTGAATTATCTGGTAAGTCAAATTGTTCCACCTGAGTTGTCGCCAGCTCAAAGGAAGAAATTCATGCACGACGTCAAGTGGTTTCGTTGGGACGAGCCATATCTGTTTAAACAAGGGGCTGACCAGGTTATCAGGAGGTGTGTACCATATAGTGAGACAGACAATATTCTGAGGGATTATCATGCCACAGCTTATGGAGGCCATTATGGAGGTGAAAAGACAGCGACTCGTATTCTGCAGGCAGGATTTTATTGGCCATCACTCTTCAAGGATGCTCATCAGTTTGTAACCAGGTGTGATCGTTGCCAGCGAGTAGGCAACATTTCGAAAAGGGATGAGATGCCCCTTAATGTAATGCTAGAGGTAGAAATTTTTGATGTGTGGGGGATCGACTTCATGGGCCCATTCATTTCATCATGCAATAACCAATACATCTTGCTAGCTGTGGATTACGTCTCCAAATGGGTTGAGGTCAAGGCACTTCCAACTAATGATGCCAATGTAGTGCTCAACTTCCTTCACAAGAACATTTTCACCAGATTTGGGACTCCAAGAGTCATTATTAGCGATGAGGGTTCTCACTTTTGTAATCGGAAGTTCACTAATCTGATGGAAAGATTCAACATCAACCATCGGGTGGCGACAGCATACCACCCTCAAACCAATGGCCAAGCTGAAGTATCAAACCGTGAGATCAAACGTATTCTGGAAAAGGTGGTAAGTCCTTCTCGTAAGGATTGGTCATTAAAACTGGATGAAGCCGTGTGGGCTTATCGAACTGCGTTCAAAACACCTTTGGGTATGTTGCCATATCAACTTGTCTATGGGAAAGCTTGTCATCTCCCAATGGAACTGGAACACAAGGCTTATTGGGCATTGCAGAAGTTGAATTTTGATTGTAAAGCCGCGTTGGAAAAACAGATTGTGTAGATCAATGAGATGGATGAGTTTCGTCTACAAGCTTATGAGAATAAGAAGTTCTACAAGGAGAAAGTGAAAAGATGGCATGATCGTCGGTTGATAACAAAGGTATTTGTTCCTGGTCAGTCAGTTTTATTATTTAACTCTCGTCTGCGATTGTTTCCAGGAAAACTTAAGTCNCGTCTGCGATTGTTTCCAGGAAAACTAAAGTCAAGGTGGCCAGGACCTTTTGTTGTGAAGACTGTGTTTCCACACGGAGCTGTGGAAATTTTTGAAAAGACACCAGATCAAGCGTTTAAAGTCAATGGTCAGAGATTGAAGCCTTATTTGGGAGAAAGAGTAAATCGCGATTCTGTCTACCTCGGATTAAGGACCTGAAGTCACGTCCGGCTAAATGACGCTAACGACAGCGCTCGTAGGAGGCAACCTACGGCTTGAATGGCTCTACAAAAAAAATTATAAACAGTAGCCCCAGGAGCGGGCGCGCTTGAGGCCGCTGTTATAAAAAAAAGAGAAAAAAGGCAAAAAGCATTCCCAAAAGCAAATACAGCCAATGCAGATCGGTTTTATAGCCTTTTCACATACCCTAACCCTAATTCCCACATTCAAAACTCCCAAACACTTATCCTTGTCCTTTAACTCTTATTCTAGCAAAATCTATACATCTCACCTATACACACAACTACAAATCAACATATGGCACACAAGAGAACTAGGCGAGCAAGAGATTTCAGTACTTCTTCTTCGAGTGGGGGAGTCCTTCCTCAGTTTAATTCACCGGAGGCTCAAACTGAATTTGCGCGATTAATGACCAAATCTGTGGTCAAGGAGAGAGGATTTACTCCGGGTGTTCTTGATGGGTCTTTGCTTGCGATGATTGGTGAGCGCGGTTGGGAAACCGTGTGTGAGGCTGCGGAGGCGATACCGTTGAGTATCGTTAGGGAGTTTTATGCTAATGCCAAGCAAGAGAAAAATGGGTATTCTACAGTCCGAGGGTATGTGGTGGACTATACTCCTGCCGCTATTACCAAGGTTTTGAAATTGCCGGCACNGGATTTACTCCGGGTGTTCTTGATGGGTCTTTGCTTGCGATGATTGGTGAGCGCGGTTGGGAAACCGTGTGTGAGGCTGCGGAGGCGATACCGTTGAGTATCGTTAGGGAGTTTTATGCTAATGCCAAGTAAGAGAAAAATGGGTATTCTACAGTCCGAGGGTATGTGGTGGACTATACTCCTCCCGCTATTACCAAGGTTTTGAAATTGCCGGCACAGCAGGAAGGTGAGGAAGATTTTGGGTTGAAAACCCGTGGGGAGGTTGACCTTGAGGCCATTCTGCGAGATATGACCGTTCCAGGCACTAATTGGAAGCGCAGGGTGGGCTCTACTGAGCCGGGTACCTTCTCAGCGGCGGCGTTGAACCCGTATGCTAAGGCCTGGAACCTGTTTTTGTGTGCTAATATTGTACCATCCTCGCATTATCATGAGGTGACAGTGGATCGAGCCATTTTGTTGTGGGGAATTCTAAGCGGGAAATATATCGACATAGGCTCCCTTATCTACAAGCACATGATCAGATTTTTACAGGGAAGTACCACTGGAGCGATTTCTTATGGCTCAGTGGTTGTTCGTCTGTGTGTTGATGTGGGTATTCACTGGCCGGCAGAGGAGCAGTTGCAACTACCCGCAAGTACCATTGATACGGCGGCGATAGCCCGGCTGGCTGAATGGGATGGTGGTGTACCGCATGACGGAGGTTTACGGTATATTGTGAGTGGTGAAGTACCACCTAGACAGCAGAAGGAGGCTAGGGATGGATATTCTAGGGAACAGCGTGATGTGGCTAGTGCTGGCATGGATGAGGCTCATTTTAGACGGTTGGCGCGGCGGATGGACGCCGTTGATGATAGACAGAGCCGGTTTGCTTCTGACCTGACTCAGGCTCTCGGTGTAGCTTTCCTGGCTACTGGTGTACAGTTAGATTGGCCTGTTTACGGAGCTGGCACCGTGTATCCACCACCTGATTCACCCGAGGAGGGTGACTCTGCTGACGATTGAGGTATATCTTCACACTTTCTTTGTTTCTTGCCTTCAATGGGAAAATTGTTGGGGGTGGGAAATGGAGATTGTAGTTAGATGCATATAGGACATGTAGTTGTAGTGTTGTTCATGCATTTTGTTTTGATTGTCCATATAGAGCATTTTGTTTGCATTTTTTTGTTATGTTTACCATGTGAGTCCAATTTAGTTACATTTCATAGCATGCATATTTCATGATCCCTTAGGACGAGCTAATTCTGATTGTTAGGTCGAGGTCAAATTGAGTGTGGTATTGATGAGCAGAGGGATGATTTACAGTCCTTATGAAATTGATTTGCATGTTTCAGAAGCACATTCTTTACACAGTCTCATCGGTTGCTTTTGGGCTAGGTTGAGTCATGCCTGTTTAGTTGTTTTAGATTTAATCGCCTGTTTATATCTAGAATGTTTGTTATTCCCTTGATAATGTAAGGATGCTAAAGTATAAGTTTGGGGGAAACCAGGGATTCATGCTAATTGTTAATAGTTGTCGAGAATGGCTAGGCGTCAAATGGCTAATAGCCGACTCATATTTTTATGAGTAGTCTAGGGTTGGAATTGAGAATTCTCATTCCAGATTCTGTTTAAAAAAAANGCCGACTCATATTTTTATGAGTAGTCTAGGGTTGGAATTGAGAATTCTCACTCCAGATTTTATTTTTTTTAAAAAAAGAGAAAAAGAAAGAAAAAAAAAAGAGTCGTGTGAATAATTTCAAGGCAAAATTAACCAGGGTGAGCTCTTTAATACTCGAGCAATTAAGTTCGCGGGGACTTTGTGCCTAGTGACCTAAGGCTTTTTATAGTCTGGGACTTACTGACCTAACGCTCGCTACATGGGTATTATTGTATAAGCCTTTAGTGTAAGAGTATATTTGATGAGCATCGCACACACCCACGTTCTGTTCATGTAGTATCGGTATACGGGGGCTTGGTCGAGCTCTGTTCGGATATATTGCATCTCTTTGAGGTTTTGGCTTGTCGATTGGTTTTGGTGAGTTCGAGGGGGTCCTTGCATTTTCATATTAGTTGCATTCATGCATTGCTTTGCATTAGATTGTTAGAGTCTGTTTATGCTAGGGGACAAGCATCAGTTTAAGTTTGGGGGTGTGTTAGTGGACTTTTTGTCCACTATATACGTTCAAATTCGGCTTAAATTGATCGTTTTTGCCCAAGTATGTAGTGTCTTTTTATGTGTTTTGTGTCTTTAGTGTGCAGATTACTGGTCGAAGCAGGTTTGAGGAATAATTGCATCATTTGGTGGTATATGATCGGGGATTTCAGAGGAGGAGAGTCAAGGCTTGAGTTGAGATCAAGAGAGGGCGAGTCGAGTCGTTAAAAAAGCAAACGGACTAAAAATCAACTACTGGACAGAAGCTGCAGGCGCGCCCGTGCCTCACCAAGCGCGTCCGCGCGTCAACAGGAAAGAGCAAGAGCGCCCGCGCTTCATCAAGCGCGCCCGCGCCCCAGTTGAAGTTTATTAATTTATTTTGCAGTTTGGTTAGCTTTTAAGGCCCAGCAAGAAGCAGGCCGATGGATATATGGTTTTTATGTAACCTAGTAAAAAAAGACATGAATTAGGGATTATTAGGATCATTATCGTATTAATTAGAAAAAAGAGTAGGAGTATTTTGTGAGCCACCAAGGAAGAGAATTAGGTCATCAAGCTATCTTGGGTGATTTAGTTCGAACTATTTCTTTTGTAATTTCCTACAACGTGGATGATCGGTTGTTTCATATACTCTTGCAATTAATATCAATATTTTATTTATAATTGGTTATCTACTATGTTTTCAATTGAACCCATGATGGCGGTTAGTCCAATTATGGGCTAAGTGATGTCATGGGAGTTTAATGGATTTTTCTATCGATTCTAGATATTGATTGTTTTTATACCAAAGTGTGTGATTGTTATGGATATCCTAGTATGGCTAAGCTTATTCATTATAAATGCGTCAAGAACATTTATGATTGTTTGTTAAACCCTCGTGAATGCGAAAGTGGATCTAGGGTTTAGAACATGCCATGCTAGCATAGGTTTTTGCATGTTGAGAGCATGTATAAATTTGTGGTGTAATTCTAACCGTCTTGCACTGACTATGTGATTTTATGGATACTTGTGCTTATGCCATTATGTTTTCAATCTCTATAGTCATATAGGGACTAAGCATCGTGGTTGACTATTTGACTTCTATCATTTGTGGATGTTCATTAGGATGGTATGCGTACAACGAAGGTTGGCGTTTATCAGTTTTGAGGGTCTGATCAGTTATCATCACTTTCACATGCTAGGTTAAAAAGGCATAAGATTCTAGATGAGATAGTTAATGAAGTTGAAATCCCATGTTTGTTTCATATAAGTAAATCGTTAAGTTTTAATCATTAGTGTAATCAGAGCACCAAATTGTTCATTTTCTTAGCAGTGAAGAATAACTATACGCTGGTGTATAAGTGGACTAAACGTAAGCAAGTCGAGTATCTGTGGGAACGTATCCTACTTATTATTGTATTACTTGTGACCACGTTCTCTTGCGTGGATAAAGTGCGAACAGCCACCCTCCCAGTTGCTGATCAGGCCAGACCATTAGAGGTCGTGTATAGAGATATTCATATGATACCACCACCTGTAGTGATTCCACTTTTAACCCTACTTAGTCCCATACCGTCCGAGGATGAGGGGTTCGAGGGACTCACCCCAGATCCCTCAGAGCCAGAGGATGCTCCATTTGACACACTATCAGCACCACCTCCACCACCACCAGCCACAGAGGAGCCAGTGCCGTCATGGGTAGTGTCTTCCCTCGCGAGGGTTCATGATGTCTCGACCGGTCGTATAGACTATTGAAGCGCATTATGGATATGATGATTCCAGGACGTGTTGGACCTCAGGTTGGCCTACCCCCGGGCGGCATTCCTTAGGATGACATTTCATAGGACATTGAGACTGGCCTTGCTGGGATCCAGATATGGGCGCGATTCTTTCGCGAGTTGAGGACACCCATAGGTGGAGGACCGATGGGGAGTGATGAGGTGGACATGATGGTGGATAGCCTGATGGGTCAAGTCAGGGACTTGGTCTGTAGTAGGTTCCAGTGACTCCTATGAGATGATATAGCCTTCTAGTTGTTGGGTTCCGAGGCATGACACGCAGCGGATAAACGTAAATATAAATATAAATTCAAATTAGAGGAGTATTTCTGCCCATAATAATTAAGTATGACTTAGTTATTAATTAAATAATAGAAATTTGTTTTATTATTTAATCATATACCTACATGGGTTAGGTTTTGCTGTTATGGGCCTATTAATCAGCCATTATAAATAGATAATGTAGGGTTAATAGGCCATTACATTTTTAATAAATAAAACCCTAGAGGGGGCAGCAACAAGTAGGCAGAAACATTAACTCGAATTATCAAAAGGGAGGCTAATACGTCCATTCCGCAGTCAAGATCGTGAGACGTTCTTGAAGGTGTTCGTATGGATACAATAGAGGTGTTTTTCGAAAGGAAGACACAAGTCGTGAAAGCTAGGATCTCTGTTGAGTTCGTGAAAGTCAAGATCTTAATAGGTATAATTCTGTTTCACCATAATCTGTCCAATCTTATACATGGATCCTGAGTTAGGGTTCCGAAACAGAATTATACCTATTAAGATCTTGACTTTCACGAACTCAACAGAGATCCTAGCTTTCACGACTTGTGTCTTCCTCTCGAAAAACACCTCTATGGTATCCACACGAGCACCTTCAAGAACGTCTCACGATCTTGA
>QRFB01000355.1:51343-64174 GCA_008931105.1 Oenanthe javanica
AAAACAAATCATTATTTGAGCACGGCCATGCATTTTATAGTCTCACTCAATCAAGAGGCCAATAATATCTCTCCTAATTATAGGAGGGTTAAATCCTTTATCTATCATTCATATTTCTCATACGACTCATGATATACCCGATGTCCACTTTTATCATCACCCGGTCAAAGGTAACTTTTAATGTAGTCAAAGTATATTAATCCTCGTATAGAAATATAATGATCTCAAGTCCAAGGATCATTACACCATTATCACTGTGAGTCTTTCTTATGACTATATTAAACATGAAGAATCTCACTGTGGGTCTGTCCAGTACCATGTACTCCTACATGTACCTATGTATTGACTTTAGTATCCCCATACTTATAACCAATTAGATGTGGTTATCTGTCAAACAACATACTAGTCTATTTATGTATTATTATTGTCCTATAATAATAATACTCGACTATGGACTTTTAAGAATATGATATATTATATAATCTCAAGTTCAAGTCATGTACTTAAACTATACAATGTGTATCGTGATTCGAAGGACATTTATTATGCTAACAAATATATCGCAGTAATTAAAGTCATAATAAATACGTTTATTGAAAAATCAAATGACATAAAAGTCTATCAAAAGAAATATTGTATTGCCTCTAGGGCACCTACACTAACACTAGTATCATATTTTGGCATTATGTATAGATGTGCCATTTTTGGGGAGTAGTATTTTGTGTACATAGTAGTAGTCCCACTCTGATTAAAAGCTAGCCTAACTGACTTACTTTTGTTGTAATCAGAACTTATGACACATGATGTAACCTAGAAATTATGTATATATATGACATTTTAGTTCTCTTTAAATGCAGTCATATTTTGTCTACAGTATTTATGAACCTTCTTATTTATTGATATAGAAATTGTATAGAAAACAGTTTTGGAAAGGCATAAAGAGTATTATATTTTCTCTACAATTAGAACTTTGAGCCCTAAAATCTTATATGCTGAATATACTGTCAGTATTCATTGACAATATAGTTTTCTAAATCCCCGCATAATATACCGTTAACAATTAAATTAGGGTTATTGTTTAATTATTTATTCTCTAACCACTAATGTTACTATCAAGAGTGTTTGCGAATTCTAGCGCAGGAATTACTGCCAAAAGGGAATGGATTAAGCACACAACTGTCAATTTAATTGATTGAAATTCTTTCTTGACAGTTTCTTTTTCACTTCATATAAATACAAACAATAAATATTTTTACACTCTTCACTTCTTCTAATAATCTTTCACTCTCAAAAGCTCTAAACCTTTTATTCTCTCTTTGCAACTCAGTTTCTCTCTCTTTCTCTTTCTAGCTAAATTTCTTAACCTTTCATTTTTTCTACAACCATGTATGGACCTCAAATTATTTGCACACTTGCCCAAACCAACTTCACCACCATGGTTATGGTGGGTGAAGTAGGAGAAGCCTTCAAAACCTTTGTTGTCTTCATGAACAACTCCTCCATGTCATATGCTTTGACTGAGAGCCCTATGTTGGGGATTCTAAGGTTGTCGAAGTTGTGGACCTCTGAAACTTGTAAGGGGGAGTAGGAACCTAGCACCAGCACCTTCCAAATCAACAACACCTCATAAACCATCAACTCAACTCACATCAACATTGTTCTCCATACTGAAACTGAAGAAGTTTCGCTATTCCAAGAGCCTACAAATGATGCTCAGCTAACAAAGTTTTTCAAAATGGTTGGGTATATAGGACCCCCAAGACAAGCCCAGACACTGATGACTGGTATCCATCTGGTGGAATGGATAGAAAGTACCTGGTGAAGGAGTGGAAAATGATTCTGGATGCTGTCACTCGAGCTATGTCAAGCAAGGTTAGTGGTTGGGAAAGAAGGATAGCAGGAAGCCGGTAATTTACTATCCTCGATTCTTTATGCTTATTATTAATTCTGTTGTAGGCATAATTAATCTAGATAGTGTACAATGTATGGAGTCCCCCACACTCAAGAAAAATACACACTGCATACTATCTAGCAAACCCCTAAATTTTGAGTTGGGTATGTTTATTACTGACCACATGAGGTCTATAATAAGCTTACACAATTTAAGGATTGTGCAAACCTTGAGAATTGATAATGGTACTGAATTCAAAAATAGTATCATGAATGATTTTTGCCAATTCAATGGCATTACTCAACAAATCTCTTCACCAAGGACACCTCAACAAAATGGTATTGTGGAAAGGAAAAATAGAACTCTCATTGAGGCTTCAAGAACCATGTTGAGTGAAGCAAAACTTCCTACTTATTTTTTGGGTGAAGCTATTAATACAACCCGTTATACTCAAAATAGGACTGTGGTCAACAAGGCTTTTGGAAAAACACCCTATGAGCTGCTGACAAGACGGAAACCTACTATCAAGTACTTTCATGTGTTTGGAAGTAAATGCTATATCATGAAAGACTCAATAGAGGTCAAAGGGAAGTTTGATACTAAAGCATATGAAGGAATATTCATGGGATGTGGAATTGAAAAAACATCATATAGAGTCTATATCATAGATCACAAGGTTATGGATGAAAGTGTAATTGTCACCTCTGATGAAACCAAGTTTCCTGGTGTTGAAGGAAGTCAAGAATTAGAGTCCTTAGCTTCTAGTATCAAGGCTATTTGGATGATATTAATGATGAAGAATCACTAAGAGTTAAACACACAATTTTTGGTCCAACTTTGGTTCCTCTGGGAATGTTCCCATGGATAGTGGACTTGAAGAAATTGATGTTGTCAACAATACAAAAGGAAGAGATGCCGTCAATCAATAAAGTACAGAAGATTCTGGTGATCCACTTAGAGAAACAAAGTGAAACAGGGATCACACAAATGATTTAATTGTTGGTGATCTAGGAACATGAGTGAAGACAAGAAGATATGTGGCAAATGAATGCATGTACTCCTGCTTCCTATATCAAGTTAAGCCTAAAACTCTAGATGAAGCAATACTTGATCCAGATTGGATAAATGTTATGCAAGAAGAACTCAACTAGTTTGAGAGAAGCTGTGTATGGGAATTGCTACCTAAACCAAAGAACAAGTCTGTAATAGGTACTAAGTGGGTCTTTTAAAACAAGATGGATGACAGTGGAGTTGTCACCAGAAACAAAGTAAGGTTGATAGCAAAAGGTTACTGTCAACATGCAGAAATTGATTATGATGAAACATTTTCACCTGTTTCCAAACTTGAAGACATAAGAATTTTCTTGGCTTTTGTTGCATTTAACAACTTCAAAGTATTTCAAATGGATGTTTAAAGTGTTTTCCTAAATAGAGAACTAGAAGAATAACTTTAAGTTGAACAACCCCCAGGCTTTGAAGATTCAAAAATGCAAAGATTTGTTTACAAACTTCTCAAAGAATTGTATGGTTTAAAGCAAGCTCCAAGGGTCTGGTATGATACCCTTTCCAAGTTTTTCTTTGAGAATAACTTCACAAGAGGGATTGTGGATAAGACTCTGTTCTACAAAAATCATAGAAATGATATCATTCTAGTCCAAATCTATGTAGATGACATCATCTTTGGCTCAATAAATGCAGAACTGTGCAAGAAATTCTCTGAGTTAATGCAGAACAAATATGAGATGAGCATGATGGGTGATTTTGTATTCTTTCTTGGACTTCAAGTCTATCAAAAGAAAGATGGAATATTCATTTGCCAAATCAAATATGTCACAGATCTTTTAAAAAGATTTGATATGGAAAACTCATCACCTGCAAAGACTCCAATCTCAACAACAACTCAACTAGACAAGGATTCAAAAGGAAAGAAGGTGGACAACAAGATGTATAGAGGAATGATTGGTTCTCTCCTTTATCTAACTGTTAGCAGGCCTGACATTATGTTTGCTAAATTTCTGTGTGCATGGTTTCAGTCTGATCCAAAAGAGTCACATTTGATGGCAGTTAAAAGGATCTTTAGATACTTGGAAGACACTCAAGATTTAGGCCTTTCAAATGCTAAAAAATGCGGTTTTGATTCAGACTATGCTGGATGAATAATTGACAGGAAGAGTACAACAGGAAGCTGTCAGTTTCTGGGAGAAAGATTGGTTTCATTGTTTAGCAAGAAGCAGCATTTTGTGTCAAATTCAACTGCAGAGGCTGAATACATTGCAGTTGATAGTTGTTGTGCTCAATTACTTTGGACGAGGAATCAATTGTTGGACAATGGCCTGGCTTTGCAAGGAATTCCTATCTGTTTTGACAACACAAGTGAAATAGCCATCTCTAAAAATCTTGTTCAACATCCAAGACCAAGCACATTGATATCATACATCATTTCATTAGAGAGCATGTGGAGCAAGGCACAATCAAACTACTATATATGCCCAGAGAGAAGCAACTTGCAGACATTTTCATAAAACCATTGGATGAAAAGACATTGAACTGGCTAGTGAGTGAATTTGGTATGTTAAATTTATCCTGTTAATGTATTTCTGTAGCAAGTTGATTTGGTGATCAAAAATATTAGTAAACTGAAATTCATTGTGAATTAATGGCATGTTCAGGTGTTTTAGTTTCTATCACAAAAATGATATGGGCTAAAAAAATACCCTATAAATATAATTAATGTCGCATTAATTAAATCTAACTTGGTCCGAGGTGATAAGCCAATTAATGAGGCCCGGAACCCTATTTATTTCATAATTAATAAAGGAAATATCATCTAAAAGAGTCCAATGAGGGCTTTGATTCCTGGGAGGTTCCAATAACCTTGTCACTAGGAGACTTGGCTACCAAGTCTCCTAATTCTAATCTGATTCCTAGGCCCTCGTGCACCTATATAAAGGGCATAACCCCTCAATATTAAAATTACGTTTTTTTGGCTTGATTCTCAAACATTCTTGATATACGTAAACAACTTACGAGGACCTGGTTTAGTCACAAAACGTAAGTACATCCATTAAAGCTCGAAAGCTCTCACCCATTATTAATTGTGAATTAATTACATCTAATTTTAATCCATAACATTTGATGTCGTCTGTGGGAAGAGAATAACAATCATGGCAAGAACACAAAGTAACACCCTTGAAGGGGAAGTCCCAAACTCCATTGTTGACACCGAAAACGTTCCTCCTACCGTCTCGCAGAAACAAGGAACTGTTATTCAAACCATTGGTGAGGACCCCGGAACAAGCTTCAGATGAGCAACACCCTTGAGCGTCATTATTCATCCTTCAAATCTAGATGTCTCAATTCACGCTTCGATTCCCTACTTTAGGTAATTCCACCCCTCAATACTACTTTTCTTGCTCCTCCCACATTGCATGTCTCAATGGTGGTGCCCAATCCACGTTATGGGCTTTCACCAAATTATGAGCCCCCATATGAGTATGGATTGTTAACCCAATATGGCTCACACCATAGAAACAGAGATTTTTCAGGCCCTTACTCCACCGATGATGAATCATCGAACAAGGACGTTAACCCTAGGAGGAGGCGACCTATGTGACACCCCTGGATCCGGTGTCAGGGATCCAGGCCATCACGGTCCAATTCCACAATAATAATACTCACCTGCTTAACAATTATAATAACTAAACATAACTTCAGTGACCCCAATCCAAATACACAACTCGAGTCATAGTCTCAGGAAACGAACTTAAAATAATGACAGTTATTACAAACCAAATATAAAGTTAGGATCTCATACTACTAATATAACTTCTACATGATCTTACATTAGAAGTAAACATTGTTTCAAGATTTATTATTACATTACATATTTTACAATAAGTCTTAGGATTCAAAACTGAAATGCTATCTTACTTGCACCATTTATGGAAGCCCTGAACTTGACTATCTCAAGCTCGAATCATCTTGTTCCTTTCCATAATACGCGAGGTAGACAACTCATAGTCATATCTTACTTCAGGATATAATATTTAGAAAAAGCAAGAATGAGCCAAAAAATGCTCAGTAAGTTATTTATCAGAATATTTATGTAGTTTGCACCAAGAAAAACGGTGGTAATCATAATTATCGCAACCGGATATTGAACATTATAAATATACAACTTGCAATATAAATAAAGATGTGTAGCCAGGTATATCTCGACAATAATTGAATCAGATTTCACGATACAAGAAGGTACTCACAATAAATATGTAATTTGAGTTATTGCGGTACAAACAATTTAAGTTCACAATTTTATAATGACACTATCAGTAACTTAGCACCATAGCATAAGCTACAGAATTCTATTTATTTAAGAATCACTAAGAAAGCAGTTCAAGATACTGCGAAAAGAACCAATAAAAGTTATAAAAAATCATTAACACTATCGGTAACTTAGCACCTTGCTTTTGTTACAGTATTAATGTCAAATTCCAATTGGAAGGAGGGACTATAATTTGGAGCATTAACCACGCCCTATTGTACACGATGATCAGTCGTATTATACAATAAAAAAATATGTAACTTTCTCTACTAGTAGAAGGATGATCCGCAATAGGTCATCACCCCAGGCAACACATGGGACTTTAAATGCTGGACCATGCATTACTCAGCCTCTTATGCTCTGATAGACTGTGCCGCACACAAGACTCTTACACTTATATCTCTAGTGCCCTTTGAATATATGAAAATCAATAAGTCTGGAAGGGAAATTTAACCCAACATTCCAGAATAGCAATAATCCTTTCTAAGATTTCAACATCAATTAATGGATTCACTTTCAAAATTATGTGGAAGTAATCTTGTGGGTATGTTGGTTAATTCTCGATCTACTAATCAATAAGATGAAGATAATGGAATCAAGAAGACTCAAGAACACGACCGGGAAATCGTAATAAAATAATAAAATAACCTTAGTGAAGAATGTTCAAAAGAGTGGGCTACTAGACCCTAACATTATAAGTATATATATGGGAAGAATGTCAACGTTGAATATTCCTTCCCTAATATGGAGTTATCAACTCAAAAATAATTATGGAATATTTGAGTCATGGATTAGTAATTATTATCTAATGGAAAGTAATATTTAAAGAATTTTAGATAGCTCTAGAATATTTTTAAAGGTCAAATAATATTTAATTAATAATTAAGAGATCTCGAATAATCCTCGAACAATATAAAAAGGATTAAAAAAATATTAAGATATTTATTAGGATTTAATCAAGATTATTTAATATTTAAATAATTTTAAATGAACAAAAATATTTAAATAATATTTAAATAATTCAAAATAAACTGAAAGTATTTAATCAATATTTAAATACTATTTAATATCTTTAAATAATATTTAATCAACTTTAAATACTATTCAAATAATTTTAAGGGATATTTAATTAATAAATAAATAATTCATATTTATTATCAATTAATATCAAAAATATATTCTAAGGAAAGATTCCTGAATAATATCTACTAAAAGTCAAAAAAATAATAGGCAACTCCTGGTCAACTATCAAGTAAATAGAAGGTAACTCGATACTCGATTCATATATCATTAACTACTACTATGTGCACTCTAACTTTTCAAGAATTTTAGAGTCGCGAAGGAATTAGGTAGCATGGGGGTGAAAACAGTTCTGATTGATATAAAGAGTTCATACAAAACAGAGGTTTATAAACAAGAACTTGTTATAAAGTCAAGAAGTCAAGAAACTTGCATATACAATAATCAAAATATTCTGCAATAGAATTTCAACAACAGAGTTAGAAAACTTGTCTGGTGTCCATGATGCATTTCCAAAGTTCCACTCATAATCCAGAAGTTCTATTAATAGATATAAAAACTTTTATTAGTCTCTCTATCCGAGTTAACTACTTTAACTCTACTAATCATATTCACTTTTTATTAACTACTAACATTTGCTTTGCGATTACTAAACCTCTTAATTTAGTTTTGCTATGACCTCGATACTTGTTGACAACCTATATCGAGTAAATTTATGACATTAGGATTTGTACTTGGTCGTTTTACTAATACTTATTTTGTCCGACATTTCACCTCCTCGGGCCTACTTTAGATATTCGTAAAACCATCTTATCCATGATTTTTAATCAATTTCTTTACACTTACATATAGTCATGATATTCCTTAACAACTTCCATTGCTTGATTGACTCGAAACAAGTCCTCTATCTTGCTCGAAATCATCTCCCAAAACGGTTGTTTAACCTTTTTCTTATGTTCATTTCACATAACACCCAATTTTCTACCATTTTTAATAAATTGGAAATTAATTGTTTTGAAATGAATACTTTTCTGAGATCATCTTTGTACTACCAAAATTCTCCCATAAATGGTTCAGATCCATCCTAGAGTTGTAGCTAGGGTAAAAACTGCCTCAAATTTAGGCACATGATAAGTTTATTCCTTAAGATTTTTTATTCATACCCACTTGACTCTAACAATTTTAATAAATCTGATTTTACTCCTTTTAATATCCGAAACCTTTTTCTAGAACATTCCAGATAACTCTAGTATTTTAAATAAAAGTTTCTGATTTTATTATGCTCTCTAGCTAGTCCAATCATAGCCTCAAAGTTAGACAAAAACAGAATTTTTATTTTATGCGCTACGATTACTAAATCATTCATAACTTTTGACTCGTAACACCGAATGACGCAAAATTAGCGCGCAAATGATCTTAAGACTATCTAATATCCAGTAATCACCCAACTGCCCAGAGTAGAGGAAAAATGTTCCCAGATTTTCTGGAAAGTGACAGCAGAATGAGAAGAAATAAATGGGCATGGTAATGTTTGTAAACTCATCGTTTTCTATTTCTATTCTACTTTAATTCAACCAACAAGCAATCCCAACCCCTCAAATAACATCAATAATCAACATACTATAATTTTAATCCAACAAAATGAGTCAAGCTTATGCAAAGTAATTTAAAATCAAATGAACAAGTTATGTGTTTCTAGGATCAACCAAACTTAATCTATACTACTCATGACTTGTACATCATATAAAAATCATCTAACAAGCTATAGGAACCCAAGAATCAAAGAAACAAAATTTTTATTTTAAAAAACACTATTCATGTTCTTGAGTTTTTGAATCATTGAAAGAGTTTTGTTACATGGAATGAAATGAAATCAAAGACAAGCGTAGTAGGAGTTTGTACCTTCGATTCAAGCTATTAAGTGATGAATTCGAGCAAGAATCAAGCAAGAGGTGGAATTTTTCTTCAAGCACAAGGGGTCTTCGGTTTATTCTCTTCATGGGGGGGGGGAGAAAACTGAATTTTTGATGTGTGAAAACGAATGGAAGAGGTTTGGGGTTTAAATGTTGGTGGGATCTTTTATGGGAGTTCACGCGACTTCCGACTTCATTTTAATCACTCATTCTCGTGCTTTATTCCTCCTACTATTTCAAGTTTTTAAATATTTAAATATCATTTTTTAATTCTATTTTGTGTTTTTAATATGAAGTTTAACAATTAAATCAATTACGGTTAATTATTTCCAGAATTTCCAAAATTGACTATTCACCGAAACACTATTCACTTCCACCATTCTTTAAACTCTATTATAACTTCTAGGAGGACTTCAAATTGGTTTTGTTAGACTAACTTTAATAATAAAGTCCTATTCTTATTATGTATATTATCCTAAACAAGCACTCTTTATTCCTAATAAAATATTTTAAAGTTCCCCCATATTTAGAAAAATAAAATCGACACATATATTCAAATACTTCGTATACAAATAGTACGACCTCAAATCTTAAGTTCTTTTTGAGCAATTTTAAATAAAATCGTTTATTCTTAAAAGGAAATTTTTTATCCAAAACTCTTAATAATTCTGAGTGTCAGAATTACATGTTTTTACAACCTAGTAAGGAGCCCCTTGGAGGGAGGAGTACTCAACCCCGAGGGTCTTAAAGTATTGACTCTGCATCCCTTCAAGAGAGGATACGAGCTCATGAAGCCGAAGCCCAACAATAGAGGAAGGACCTGGATAGGGCTTTAACAAGGCATCTGCGCCCGAGAGTCGAGGGGGCTGGAGGATCGATATGGAATACATCAGTGATAGACCTTGATGAGACTCTAACAAGAAGACAGATAAGGCCGAGTCATGTTAGGACTGATTCCTATGACCTGTTACCACTTGAAGACCCTGATGATCTAGTACCTCCATTTATGGGGGAGATTATGAATGAAAAAATCTCAAGAAAGTGGAAGATACCTACAAATAAGTCCTACGATGAAACTGGAGACCCCTCAAACCACGTTCTTACTTTCACTAATGCACTGCTGTTGTAGCTGGTAAATGATGTCATCAAGTATAGGGTGTTCCCCCAAACTCTAAGTGGTATTGCTCAGAATGGTTCAGCCGTCTACCCCCTAACTCTGTTGGGTCATTTAAAGATTTGAGCAGGGCCTTTATAGGTCAATTCATTAGTAGAAAAACTCATGAGAAGAGCTCAACATCATTGATGAACAGATTCACCAAAAAAGCCTTGAATGTGCCTAATCTAGACCAGAATGTAGCTATGATAGCCCTACATCAAGGGACTTCGAACGAGAACTTCATAAGGTCTTTAGCTAAGACGGTTCCATAAAGTATGAATAAACTCCAGGACAGAGCAGAAAAGTATATCAAAGCTAAAGAGAGTATGAGAAAAGCCCAAGGGTTTTAAGCCTCTAATACCAACTATAAGAAACGAGCAAGTGACACTGAGTATATGGTCGATACCAAATATGCAAAGAGTGATAATGATGATGACTCCAAGAAAAAGGGTGGACTAAGGTTCACTGAGTATGCAAGGCTAAATACAGTCCATAGTCAGATATTGATGGATATTGAGAAGGACAAGGACCTTCGATGGCCGAAGCCAATAAGGACCGATCCTCATAAAACAAATAAGAATGCTTACTGTCGGTTTCATAGAGATGTGGGACATGAAATTGATGATTGCCGTCAGTTAAAAGATGAGATTGAATTTTTTATCAGAAGAGGAAAGTTGAACAAATATACCAAGGATGGTGATAGAAATAACAAAGGTTACAATGGCAAGCAAAGGGATACTGACCCCAAAGAAAGGAGGAACCAGTCCCATGGTCCTGTGATCAATGTATTTCAGGAGGGCTAACTGTTGTAAGTAACTCCCGAAATTCTAGAAAGGCTTATTCCTGAGAAGTGATGAGTATCATCAGAGAAGCTCCTAAGAGAGCAAGAACTGAGGTCTCTTTGGCCTTTGATGATTCTGACTTGGATGGGGTAAAGTTTCCCCTTGATGACCCCTTGGTGATTACCCCTATCATTAGGAATTCACCAATAAAAAGAGTCTTGGTAGACAATGGGTCGTTAGTTGACATATTGGTTTATGATGCTTTTATGAAAATGGGTTACAATGATTCAAAACCAACTCCTTCCAACATGCCCATATATGGTTTAAATGGAGTGGATTCCCAGATTGAAGGAATAATACAAATACCTATGACTATTGGTGAGGACCCTCGACAGTCAACACAGATGCTAAATTTTATAGTTATTAAGGCAAATACCACCTACAACGCGATCCTTGGCAGGACTAGGTTGCATGCCTTCAAGGTTATAACTTCTACATATCATCTGAAGCTTAAGTTCCATATTAGGAACGGGGTAGGAGAAGAGAGAGGAGATCAAAGAATGGCCAGAAGTTGTTATGTGGTTGCTATAAATCCCGATGGCACTAGGGGGCATATTTTGCCCATTGAAGACATGGATGTCCGAAACCAGGAGAAAAGAAGGGGGAAACATGTAGAAGACTGTTATTCCTTATAATAATGGTAATATTTATAGAAGGGGGGTTAAATATAAATATTAAAACTTTTGCTTCTTTTAATATTTGTTCTTCATGTTTGAGAGTTTGAGAGAATATGTTTAAACAAATAATAACTAAAAATTAAACAGAACAAAGAGATTTAAAAATTACTGATGGATTGGTTTTTCCATCAATTTATATTTTTGCTCAATTTTCCTAGTTTAAAAGAAAACCTAGCTTCGTTTTTACAAGGTTAGAAAAATTAACTCATCTTACAATGTGCTTTGAATCTTGACTAGTTGATTAAGAAAATATTGTCTAACTTCTCTCTTTTCTAACAATGCTACTACATTTGTTTATATACTTCAAGTGTATTTTTACAATTCCTATTATAGGATTGTTTCTATCTGTCTCTCTTTTTCCTTTTTCCTTTTTAGGAAAATAGACTTGAAAGACAGCTACAGATTGAGTCTTCACAACCACCCTAGGTTGTCTTCCATAGGTGTGCTTTTTTCTGTGTTTCTACAATAGATAGTCTTTCTGTGTTGTCACAATCAATTGATAACTTGCTGTTAACCATATCAATTGATTCATCCTTTAATCCATCAACTAATGTTCTTCTTCGATTGATCTTTTTATCCATCGATTGATAAGGAATGACTTATTGATTGATAGATGTTATCAATTGATATATCAATCGATTAGTCTTCACATCAGTTGATAGTCTTCAATTCTTGACTTGGCCTTCTTCGTTTGATCTCTCATCCATCGATGCTTCAATATCAATTGATTATCCTTCACTTGTGCAATTTCCTGTCTTCAAATAATTATAATTTGACGGTTTAATTTACACATCAATTGATAAGAATAATATCAATTGATTTACACCTTATCGATTGAAATAGACTAAGTACACCTATGCTACAGTCCAATTATCAGTTGATTCATATAAACATTTCATCTGATAAATGGTTTCCTGATCAATTGATATTTATAAATTTTCATATCAATTGATCAGTTACATCAAATAAAATTTCTATGATTCTAAGATTAATGTTATCATCAAATCACAT
>QRFB01000355.1:87853-100088 GCA_008931105.1 Oenanthe javanica
CACACTTACCGAATCCCTTTCCCAATTCCATGTTACAGATTTCAAATGTTACATAACCAAGGTGGAAATTTCTCCAGAAAAGGTCTGTTAAAATTATTAAGAGGATTACTCAACTAAGGGGGAGAATTATTAAGAGGATTACTCTAAAATGTTAAAGTGTTCAACTAAGGGGAGTAGATCAAAAGGGGAGAAGTAGAGGATTACTCAATTGTTGAACAAGAAAAGTTGGATAATTTATGAAAAGGGAAAATGAATCTACCTTGGGTGAGAAGTAAAAATAGAAGTTGGAAATTCAAAGGAAAAATGGTAAGAAGAGAACAGACATCATCTCTATCATCCTAAAGGGGAATAGTGATGAGTTTGAGAAATGAAGATAATACTACATGTATAATATGTTCAATGCTAGATGAACAAACATCTTTCATTTCAGTTAACTCAGGAAATCTGGAAATGTATTATATAATCCAGAGAACAATTTATTATTTACAGTTCTTAAATGTCATATTATTTTCTTAGTTGTTAGTTGAGTTATCCTCTAGGAATTTGTATGTTAAATGCTTAACAACAAATAGGGGGAGATTGAAAGGCATATGACAAGGCCTATTTGTAATAAGTAGATGACAACTCAACTCAAGTAAGAAAATTAAGTAAGTAATAAATACTGAGGAAGGAATCAAGATGAAGACAGTCAACTAGACACAAAGAATCCTAATATCAGAAGTGTTCTAATGAAGCTGCTACTCTACACCGGAAAGAATTCATTAATATGTTCAAGCGTCGGCGAAAAATAAAGGAGTAGTATTTCAGAAGAGTTCAGAAGATACAGAAGATTCCAAGTGCCTACTACAAAGAGATTCCAAGAAAAGAAATANAATATTTTATTTATTTAGTAAATTATATTTATAAATATCTAAATAATATTAGATATTTATTTTTATAATTTCTGAATTAAATTTATTATTTATTAATCAAAGAATATAAGCTGTGCGGGTCGAAAAACATTTCTACAGAGCTAGCCCTAATAAGGACGAAATAGACCCCTGCTTTTTCAATTTGAAAGGGGCAGGTGTTTTATGTTTTGAAGCAACCAATAGAAGCCTGCCACTTGTCAAAACAAGAAGAAAAGAAAAGAACATGGCAGGTGATAAAGAAGTCATACCGAGTGATTTTGCTAAGTCATACCGAGAGAAGAAATCTTGATTCATACCGAAGGAATTGTGTAATAAGTCATGCTGATTTAATTTTAATTAATTAAGTCATTCTGATTTATTTAATTAAAAGAAAAATCTAGTATGACTTATAACAAGTCATACCGAATCTCTGATGAGTCATACCGGATTCTAAATGAGTCATACCGAATTTCTGAAGAGTCATACCGACAGAAATAAGTCATGCCCAGCCTTTTTATGAGTCATACAAGTGTTAAATCAATTAGGAAAAAGGTCATTTTGGGATGAGTCATGCTAGCTTTCAACCTCTATAAATATGAGGAGTTGTCTTCATTTTTCAGTAGTTAGAAAAACAGTTCAAATTCAGAAATTTGTCTGCATTGTAATATTCACAGATTTCTGTGCAAGTTTGGAATATAATTGTTAAACTCGAACAATTCTTGTAAAAATCGTTCTAAGCTTTTAAACAGTTATATAAACTTTCTACTTATTAATTTTGTAATACTTTTCAAGTTAAAATTATATCTTCTACTTGAACAGTATTTCATTTCAATTAATATTTCGTGTGAATTTAAAATAATATTTTTAAATCCAATATTCCGCGATAATTAATAGATATTGTATTCAACCCCCTTTCTACAATATCAGGGACCAACACTGCTAACTTGAGGATTTATCATGTTTGATTGAAGGCCTTGTGGCCTAAGCATTTTAAATATTTACCTATTGATTTGTAAGCCTTGGAGGCTAGACATGTTTAAGTTCGAGAACTTGGTTCTTCCTATTATATAAAAGGATTATTTCCAATTATCTTCATTTTGATGAAATTATTAAGTTTTGATAAACTTTTACAAGTCATGCGGACATTTATTGTTTATGTTTAAATTAAATAAACACGAAAAACAAATAAAATAAAGACAGAGAAAAAGTGCAAAGTGCATAAATGCAAAGAGTCAAAGGCCAAGAATCTACAAAAAGCCTTGAAAGGCTGAGATAAATAAAAAACTACAAAGGTGAAAATTCTAAACTACTCGGCACCTTCAGTATATTCAGCCTCCTCACTCCCCGAGGATTCTCCTGAATCACCAGATTCTTCATCCTCCCATAATCTAGAAGCATAAGAACTCTTTGCCGCCGACTTCTGAGAAATTAGTTCAAGGGTAACCTTCGTAGGCTCGACTCGATGAGGAGAAGGTGAATGAGTATTAGAATTTCTCTTTCTGATGTCGGGCCTACTCTCTTCATCTTTGTCCCCTTCTTTTGCATCAATCAAACGCCGTAGAGCGTCAGCTGACTGAGGACTCTTGAAGTCCACTTTCGGGTCAAACAACTCTTGATGCTCTGCTAACACCGCTTTCAGAGCTTCGTTCCACCCAATGGTATAGTGGGTAGGATAGATCATATCATCGTGCTCTTTAATCAAATCCTAGTATTCCTCCGAACCCATGTAGGTGTCAATAATTGCATTTTTATTGGCCCGGAGTTTTACCACCTCTGCCTGAGCCTGCTTCAGAAATTCAACCTGTCCTATGATCTTTTCCTCTAAGCTCCTCAGTTTGGCCTCTGTAACAGTCAGATCCTTCTTATACTTCTCAGCCTGCGTTTTTCGTGCCTTGGCCTGGTGGAGGGGAGCCTGGAAATAGGCATTAGCCTGGAAAGCCAACAAACAGTGGTAAGTAAAGAAATTAATAATAGGGAAAGAAATGCTAAAATACTAAATGCAATAGATTGAAACAGTTAAGCAAGAAAACTCACCAAAGCCAAAGTTTGTGCACCTAGAGCCTTGGTGCTTTCTTTTTCGCGCCCCACAATAATTTCCTCGTATTCTCAAAGAGTAATTGGGTGAAGGGACCGATCCTTGGCATGATCCATAGATCCCACCACCGTATCTATTTTCCTGAATCCCCAGCCAGGCTTGAATGCTAGGAATGTTTGAACCTTAACAAGCTAACTACCCTCAACAACAGTTACCCCAGAATGGGGCTATAAGAATGCCGACAATTCCTTGGATTGCATGGGGTCATGCTTGAGCTTCAGCCACTTCATGCAACCAGTCTCCTCAGTGGGTGGAAAGGTTCACTCGTAGATCTGTGCAGCAGCTAAAAAAGAAACACGAAAACATTAGCAAATAATCAATAGAAAAGGCAAAAACAAAAGATAATTTAAATAAAATACCTTTGCTAGAAGCCCTCAAAAGGCTAATAACCTTTAGCCGATACTCGTTAAGGAGAACTCAAGAAGCTTCATTGGTCTCACCCTTAGTGAGCTCGACATTGGCAGCTTCTTCCGCCTCCACGAGCACTATGGTTTCAGCACTCCCGTCGGCTACCTTCACAAAGGTGGACCTAAAAAGAGTACCCAAGTTACCCCCTTCCTACTTAATTTGGACGAAGTTCTCTTTCGAATTAGGGTTTTTGTCAGGAATGGAAGAATTATTAAAGATATGGGGTATGTTGGGCCTGTGACCTATGTGAACCCAACCCAAGGACAAATTAGAGGAATTCTTGAATTGAAAAATTTTCCTAAATAAAGGGACGGTCATTTTAATTTTCTTTTCAAGGCAAATGACCATGAAATAGTGAATGATCCTCCACCCATTAGGGACTATTTGGCATGGGTGGATTTGCACATCAGCCAAAAAAGTGGGGATAAAATCATGCAAGGAAAACCTAAGCCCGGCTAAAAGGGCATCTACATAAACAAAAATATAACCAGGTTTCTAATGACATGTTCTGTCACCAGGCCTAACTAAGGAAATAGTATAACGAGGACGAAACAACCTATTATACTCTTCTATCATGTCAGCATTGAAAAACTTGTTACTATTACTATAAGAATCAAGGTGAGATTGGCTAGGGTGTTCATCCCACCGTTGGTTAATCATATCAATTAAAGACATGTAAGTGGAGTAGATGGGAATACGACGAAGGGTTCACCTCTTCTGGCTGACCCCGCGTTCATGATTGCTAGTCTTGAAGCCCTTTTGTCGGCCATTGCTACCTTCGAATCCCTTAAATTGCTAGAGGAGCTTGAGAGCTGGATTTCTAAAAAGATAGAGAGCTCAAAGTATTGGAAGAATTTTGAGAGTGGAGAAATGAGAAGTGTGAATAATGAACTCTTTCATACCACCTATATATAACAGTTCAGCCGTCACATAACCGTTCAATTACCCTCGTGAACGGGCATTTTCAGGTCACATGACCGTTGGGAAACAAGGCAACCGGTGTAACCGGTGAATGTGCTCGATTGTGAAAGTCCGTGATCAAAGGTCCAAGGATTATAGTTAATAAAATAAAATAGAAATAGAAATAATATTCAAGAATCCCGTGTAATAATATAGAAGGTGGGCTAAGGAATTGGGTCAAACCCATTATGTCAAGAAGGCCCATAATTCAACTCTAAAACGCCCTTGATATCATCCTAGAAATCTTATAATTCAGTTCTAAGCCTATGAAGGCCCATTATCGATGGCTCAAAAGTGCTAAAAGAAAAACATAAATTCTAGCCCAAGAATATGTTGTTCTTAAACGAACTCCAACCCCACAAGGCCCAATCCACTATAATTCTTAGTAGAACCAAAAAATCGACCTAGGTGAGGAAATATATTTTTTTACCTCAATCCAGGTCAAAGAAGAATTTAGTCAAGTGGCCAACAAAAAAATCGACCTGGGTCAGGAAATGGAGGTTAATTCGACCTCAATCCAGGTTAAAAAAATATCAAGGCCATGAAACCCAACATAAATCGACATGGATAAGGAATTCAGGTCTAAGTCAACCTCAATCCAGGTCGACAGAAACAAAGGCACTTAAGACCCTTCGACCTCAATTCCATCGACCTGGGTGAGGAGTTGAGGTTTAAGTCGACCTCAATCCAGGTCAACAGAAACCAAGGCACTTAAGCCCCTTCGACCTCAGTTTCATCGACCTATATGAGGAATTGAGATCTAAGTCGACCTCAATCCAGGTCGACAGAAACCAAGGCATATTCATCTTGTGCACCTCAATCGGTTCTTTGACCTGTGGGGGCAGAATGAGGTCTAAATCGACCTCATTCTAGGTCGAATTGACTAGTAAAAAAAAACTTCCCATTTTTTAAGAAAATATGGTGTAAAAATCTTAGTGGGCTTTAACTTTGTCAAAAATAATCCTTACTAAAGGATTAGTTATAAATGGCTCGAGGCCAAAATTAAAAGTGAAATTTATCAAATTTCATTAAGCTAGACAAATGAGTCCAATGCCCGATAGGCAGGAAAAACCCTTGATAAAACTTTTACGAAAACTCATGAAGTTTTCTTAAAAGCTGGGGGGCAAATGATGTAGGCTAAAAAATACCCTAGAAATATAATTAATATTGCATTAATTATATCTTGCTTGATCTGAGGGGATGACTCAATTAATGAGGCCCGAAACCCAATTTATTTCGTAATTAGTAAAGTATCAATAAAAGACCCGAAGAGTCTTGTGAGACCCTTCATCCCTGAAGGATCTAGAAACCTAATCATCAAGGAAATATCATCTAAAAGAGTCCAATGAGGAATCTCATTCCTGGGAGGTTTCAAATACCCCAATCTCAACAGCAACCAAACTAGACAAGGATTCAAAATGAAAGAAGGTGGACAACAAGATGCATAGAGGAATGATTGGTTCTCTCCTCTATCTAACTGGTAGAAGGCCTGACATAATGTTTACTACAGGTCTGTGTGCAAGTTTTCAGTCTGATCTAAAAGAATCACATTTGATGGCAGTTAAAAGGATTTTTAGATACTTGAAAGACACTCAAGATTTAGGCCTTTGGTATGCTAAATAATATGGTTTCGACTTGGTCGGCTCTTCAGATTCAGATTATGCTGGATGTATAATTGATAGAAAGAGTACAATAGGAAGCTGTCAATTTTTAGGAGAAATATTAGTTTCATTGTTTAGCAGGAAGCAGCATTCTGTGTTAAATTAACCTGCAGAGGCTGAATACATTGCAGCTGGTAGTTACTGTGCTCAATTACTTTGGATGAGGAATCAATTGTTGGACAATGACTGGGCATTGCAAGGAATTCCTATCTTTTGTGACAACACAAGTGCAATAGCCATCTCTGAAAATCCTTTTCAACAATCCAAGACCAAGCACATTGACATCAGACATCATTTCATTAGAGAACATGTGGAGCAAGGCACAATCAAGCTAATATATGTGCCCACAGAGAAGCAACTTACACACATTTTCATAAAACCATTGGATGAAAAGACATTCAACAGGCTAGTGAGTGAATTAGGTATGTTAAATTGATCATGTTAATGTATTTCTGTAGCAAGTTGATTTAGTGATAAAAATATTAGGTCACTAAAATTCACTATGAATTAATGGCATATTAAGGTGTTTTAGTTTCTATCACAAAAATGATATGGGCTAAAAAATATCCTAGAAATATAATTAATGTTGCATTAATTAAACCTAGCTTGGTCTGAAGGGATGACCCAATTAATGAGGCCCAGAACCCTATTTATTTCGTAATTAATAAAGGCTCAATAAAACACCTGAAGAGTCCTGTGAGACCCATCATCCCTGGAGGATCTAGAAACATTATCATCAAGGAAATATCATCTAAAAGAGTCCAACGAGGGGTCTCATTCCTGGGAGGTTTCAATAACCTTGTCACTAGGAGACTTGGCCACCAAGTCTCATAATTATAATCTGATTCTTAGGCCCTCGTGCGCCTATATAAAGGGCCTAACCCCTCAACATTAGAACTACGTTTGTTTGGCTTTATTCTCAAACACTCTTGAGATACGTAGGCAACTTACGAGAACCTGGTTTAGTCATAAAATGTAAGTGCAGCCATTAAAGCTTGAAAGCTCTCACCCCTTATTAATTGGGAATTAATTTAATCTAATTTTAATCCATAACATTTGGCGCCATCTATGGGAAGAAAATAATAACTATGGCAAGAACACGAAGTAACACCCTCGAAGGAGAAGTCCCAAACTCCACTGTTGACACCGGAAATGTTCCTCCTACCGTATCGCAGAAACAAGGAACTGTTATTCAAACCACTGTTGAGGACCCTCGAACAAGCTTCCGATGAGTAGGATCCTTTAGCGTCATTGTTCATCCTTCAAATATGGAGGTCTCAATTCAGGCTTCGGTTCCCCAACTTTAGGTAATTCCACCCCTCAATAATACTTTTTTTGCTCCTCCCACGTTACAGGTCTCAACAGCGGTGGTGCCCAATCCAAGTTATGGGCATTTACCAAATTATGAGCCCTGATATGAGATTTCTCAGGTCCCTACTCCAGTGATGATGAATCATTGGACGAGGACGTTAACCCCAGGAGGAGGTGACCTAGAAAGGAACCCCTTGGAGGGAGGAATAATCATCCCTGAGGGGCTCAAAGTACTGACTCTTCATTCCTTCAAGAGAGGATACAAGCTCATGACGCCGAAGCCCAATGACTGAGGAAGGACCTGGATAGGGCGTTAATAAGCCATCCGCACCCGGGAGTCGAGGGGGCTGGATGATCAACAAGGAATACATCGGTGATAGACCTTGATGAGACTCCAACAAGAAGACAGATAAGGTCGAGTCGTGTTAGGACTGATCCTCATGGCATGTTACCACTTGAAGACCAAAATGATCTAGTACCTCCCTTTATGGAGGATATTATGAATGAAAAAATCTCAAAAATGTGGAAGATGCCTAGAATCAAGGCCTATGATAGAACTGGAGACCCCTCAAACCACATTCTTACTTTTACCAATGCACTGCTGTTGTAGCCAGTAAATGGCCCCATCTATAAAATATAAATAACGTAATATGTAATAGTGGTATCGATAACTCAACTAAGAAATGAAGACAGTCAAATAATACTAATATGAAGCACAAGAATCCAGAAGGACATGTGAACAAGAATCATACATACATCATTGCAGAGCATTCAAGTTGAAAGGCTTACTGAACGTCAGCGAGAGAAGTTCATTAATATGTTTAGGCCTCAGCAACAAATAAGAGTTTAGAAGATTTCATATTAAAGATAGTGTAATGATTTGAGTATAAATTATTTTCCCAGTTGTACAAGTAGAAGGGGGGGTTGAATACTTGTATGTCTTTTCTGCCTGATTTAAAATCAAATTAAGAACAAACTCAAACACAAAAATATGAATAAGTACTGTTTTGTATTATTGATTTGTGAATACAAAACTCTCCTAGGGTGTACACAAACCCTAGCAGCTTCTCTGTGTTTATCACAGCAACTCTCTCTATTTCTATGCTCTCACAAAATTTCACTCAGATGATTATGTTTCGACTTCCACACTTTTACAATTAGGTTACATAGAGTTTATATAGAGAGCTGCCTATCAAATTATAACAGAAAGTAAAATTACAATAGGAATAAAATCCCTAATTATTAGTTGACAATTTCCTTCTAGAATTCTCTTTCTTTCCCATAGCATATCTGCAATATATTTATCTTGATCTTCGAAGACTTTCCATTCCTGTGATCTTCTTCCAAATTTATCCTCAACTGTATAGACTCTGAAATCTTCAGACTCTGATGATCTTCAGACTCTGATCACATGTAGACTCTGATAGATCACAGACTCTGATAGTCTATAGACTCTGATCACCTTCCAGACTCTGATCTTCATGCAGACTCTGGTTTCACTTTCTACAGAAATTCTTCTAAGTACAAGTAACATGAATGTTGACCATCTAGACTCTGATTATTCATTTCAGAGACTAGAAAGACTTATTACAGATAAACTAATCTAGACCCTGTTCTAGTATTTTGTACATCATCAAATGAATATATCCCTAACAATCTCCCCCTATTTATGCTTTATAAAATGTAAGCATAAATCAAGGTTTGATGATGTCAAAACTAAAGAATAAAACTAATAATCTAGAACAGTATAAAAGAATTAAAAAAGAAAAAGAATTACTTCTCATTTAATCTTCTCAAAGGCTGGATTGTTCTTCAAAAATGAGTTTAGCATATTTTCTTCCACAATTGCAAGAGCTTCACCAACAAACTTCTTTAATTTCTTCATTTCTTCATTTGAACATTTAATTTGACAGTAAGCTGCTCTCAGATCATTTGCACTGCTTTCTTGATCTTTTAAGTCCTTCAACATCAGAACACTAACTTTCCCACTCATAGGCTGAAACCCAAAGTAATGACCCACACCTTCTTGAAATTTAATCTGTTTTTCCTCCAATGGCATGACTTGATCATTTCCCTCAGTATCAACATATTTTAAAGAAAATTTGCCCATTTGTCGATTTGCCTGTCTGTGCAAAATCAGCTTCCTATCAATCTCCTTGAACCATTTGTGTGTGACAGCTTCTTTGCTCTTGTTAACTTCATAAGCAATTTGAAGTAGGAATCTAATATACTGTAGTTCCTCAGCCTGTTTGAAAAAGATAAAATTTGACTGACTAATCCATCTTACACTTCCACCTTCTAAGAAGTAAACCAGCATCTCATTCTTCACCTTTTCTGTACCTCCCTGACCTCCTTGTATCTTCGTTTCAAAAACATTATAAACAATTTGAGCAGACACCACTTTATTTAAGTGCTTCTGAGTGATCTTCTCAAACTGCCTATCTGTCAAGGATTGAGGATCCCTGGTTAGAGTAGATGTTCTGTCAATGTCAGATTCTTCAAATCCTCCAAGACCTATCTTCTTTTTAGCTCTAAGTTGCAGATTTGATTGACTGCACTTCCAGTATGAAGGTTCTTGAGTTTGATCAGAGTCTGACTTCTTTCTTTGCTTATCAGAGTCTGACTTAGACTCTGATTTCCCATGTCTAGTCCCTGACTGATGTGTTGGAGTTCTTACTACTCCAGATTGCTTTTGTTGCACACCATCAGGACCCTTAGAACCATGAGAACTATCTCCATCATCACCATCTCTCCTCCTTTTAACTCCCCTTGATGTATCCTTGCATCCCTCATCCTTATGTCTCCTCCTAGAGGACTCACATTGCTTCTCCTTCTCCCCCTTTTTGACATCATCATTACTGATGACAACCAAAAGAATATGCTCAAGAATAGTGGAGATATTTTCCTGGGCTGCAATAACTGAATCAACCTTGGTGGTCAAATCAGAAACTGTAGTTTGAAGAGAGGCTTGAGTTGTAGTGATAGCAGCTAGAGCATCTTTAAAAGCTACTTCTTTGGATAATTGAAGGGAGTGAATTCTGTCAAATCTTGTATTGAGCAGAGAAGTTGTATTATCAACACCAGTGAGCTTTGTTTTAATATGAGAAATGTCCTGGACCACACTGGATAATTGAGCAGCAACATCAGGCAGCTTAGCTTTAACAGCTCCATCTAAGACTTGATCTTCTTCACCAGGATAGTAACCATGTTCCTGTTGAAAAGATTTTTTTGAAAAGCTTTTAAGTCTTTCAGAATGATGAATATCCAAAATACACTCAAAAGAATCTTTATCATTGATGCCTCTTTGCTGTGCAGACTCCCAAGACTGAGGAAACACCTGATCAAAATAGATAAAAGAAGGAGTAACAAGATCATCATCTGTAGAATTGCATTCCTCAGCAACAGGCTCTGGCTTTGTGAATGGAGGTGTAGACTCTGGTGGTGGTGTAGACTCCGAAACTGCAAACGGGACTATAGACCCTGACTCCTCCTGAGAGTGATCAGAGACTGTAGACTCTGGAAGTCTAGCCCTTATAGGCATTATTAAAAGAGGTTCTTCTGACTTCAATGTTGCAGCCTCAGTGAAAATGACAGGGTTATCCACCAAAGCCTCCATGACTCTATCTGCTCTCCTTGCTAGAGAATCCACCAGGTGAAGTTGGGGTCTCTGTGTAAATGATTTCTGAGCAGCAAGAGCCTCCTCCTGTTTGCCAATCTGCACAATCAAACATAGTGAATTGTCATCCATCCCCTGCTCCAACTCATTGGACCAACTCTTTGGAAAATCTTGATCCCAATAAGTAAAGCTAGGTTCAGGATACCCTATTCTCTCATGCTCACAGTGGGGTTGGACACCCACTTTCTCAATCTCACTCAGGCTCTCTACAGCCTTTTCTATCTCTCCTTTTGCCTGGTCCAGTGCCAGCCTCTCAGAAATTTTTTCACTCAATTTGGAGGGTGCACTCAATAAACCTACAGAAGAGGGGTTGAGAGATAAAAATGGTGCTTCAATACCTGAACCACCTTGATGGAGGGGAACCCCTTCAAATGTCTGAAGGCTAGGGGTTTCCACCAAGGGGTGAGCATCAACAGATTCTGAACCCTTACTAGCATCTTCTCTCTTTTCAGAGTCTGTTGGCTCCAGTATTCCAGTCTCAGGGTCTACTCTAGACTCTGACTGCTTCAGCATGACTTCATTAGAAGCCAGAGTCTGAGTGTCACCATCTTTGACTGTTTGTGCATGAGACTCCCCCTCAAGGTGGATAGACTCTGATAGAATAGATTGGGAAATTTCTTCATGAGCATCCATCAGAGTCTGTCCTCCCATATCACTGGGGTTCTCATCAGCTCTTTGGTGAGTTGTCAAGGAGGGCCCAACAGCATACTCCCCTGCCCCACTATCACCCAACCTCTGACTAGGTGGTTCTTGTGTGGGTGAGGCAGACTGAGCATCTTTATCACTAGTCACCACTGGTGCACTAGTCCCATCCTCCAACTGCCTTGCACCACCTGCTACCTCCTGTTGTTCTTCAAGAATAAATGCATCCAACTTGTGATGAAAGGCCCTGAGATGGATTGCATTGATTGCCTGGGCATCTGTGAGATTGAAGAGGTCCTGCAGTTCCCTTCTTACTCTTTGAAAATATGTGCCCTTGAATTGATCCAGTCTACTTTGGTAGGTTGGATAGATGTATTTGTTGGCAATTGTACCTATATTATGGACAAGATAGTCAGCCACCTATCTTGACAGAGGTTGAACTTGAGAGATCTATTGAATGGCTGTCCTGTAGGTAACTCCATTATCCCAAATTGCTTCATGGTTAAAAACTGGTTGCTCAATCTCAGTTTCCAACTCAGCAACAGACTCTGATGCTCTCCTTTTGTGGACCTTAAGCTTTTTAGGCTTCTTT
>QRFB01000356.1:0-11348 GCA_008931105.1 Oenanthe javanica
AGCATATAAAAGCAACATGGTCCCTTAAATTAGCGACCGTTGGGAATCTGACCCGATTTCCGGTGTATGCGGAAGCGTATTTATATATTTAACTGTGTGCTTGGATCAACAAATATATATGATAAAAATGGAAATAACAAACTAATAATATATAGTAAAAGAGACCAGAGAATTTATATGGTTCGATAAGTCTACATTCACAAGGATAATAACTTCACTAGAACAAAGAGATTACAATATCCGAGTATACGACTCTGAATTTTATACACAAATTCAGTCTAACATACCTATTATGTATATCTCTCACTCACCGAAGTGTTTCATTTTAAACCTCCCTCTAATACTATTTTCCAACAGTCTTTCATTCTCTCCATCTTCCAACCTAGACAGTGTCACATAACCCAATAGAACGACCCCTGCAGCGGGACCACCTCCGATAGCTGCAGTCAAAAACAAAAACTCCTAAGGGTAGTTTAGGCACGAGGAGCTTCTATCCCGACACTTCCTGAAAGCGGGCTAAATCGGCTTTCCTATTAGATGGACTATCTAGCAGCTATAAAGAAAAGAAAGAAAAGAAATGTGTATTTAGTAAAGGAGGGGAAACTGCTTATTTATAGGTGAAGGAAAGTGGGTACTTTATTTCCTTATCAATGTGGAACAAAGAGTGAAAGTGAGGAACTTGGTTTTTGGCCTAAAAACCTAACAATCTCCCCTTTCTGAACTTCCGACTCTTTCCTTCCTGCAATCTATGCCTGCGCCCACAAAAATTTTCAAAGCTCCCTCTGATTCAAAAACTCTAACCTATACCCCAGCCCGCGTATTCATTCTCGAATACCCACTTGATTTACGCACAAGTGTATAATTGACCTCTATTTGTCCAACTACATACATGTGAAGCAATCTGTTATATGCGCACATACTCACTTAATTCACGCCGGCCAATCCAATGTGTAGTCCATCACACACGCAAGTGTGACCATCGATCTTTCATTTACCCCAACTGCATATCAAACAAATCAATCTGTTACCTGGTTCCAGTTCACTTGATTCATGTTGCAACATACCAACTACTCATTGATGTCGTGGAAGTCCTTTGACCAAACTTCCATCCTAACAGTCTTTACACCTTCGTCTAGACTGGAAGGCAATACAACTGCATCAGTATCCTTCAAGTCACCCTTCCCTCGTGCACGAGATAACTAGATTTTCGAAGTTCCAGTACATTCTGACCACTTACTAATCAGACGATATATTCCCCCACATAGCTCTCCCTTCATCTGAACCACACGGTCTCTTTCGATATTCATAACTCCCCCCACTATAAAACATTTGTAGCCTTCTGATGCTAAATGACCGATAGATATTAGATTCTTCCTCAACTGAGGAACATATCTTACACCGCTCAAAATGCGAACTGCTCCATCGAACATTTTGATTTTCACAATTCCAATTCCCTTAATCTCACAAGTAGATCCATCAGCCAAATAAACTGTTTCATTATTTGTTTCATAGAATTCATCAAAATTTCCCATATCGGAAAGTATATGGTAAGATGAACCCGAATCTAATATCCATTCTCCAGGAGAACTAGTGTCTCGATTGAAGACGGTGCAAACATCTTCACAATCAAGAGTAACCACATTCAATGATGCATCTGAGTTCCTTTTATTAAGCGGGCAATTCGGCTTAATATGACCCCACTCCTTACAACTAAAACACCGCTTGACCCTTTTACTGTATTTGAATTTACCTCTACCATTGGTAGATCCTTTCCCAGCACCCCTTCCTCTATCACTTTGACCACGCAATGCCAAAGGTGTCATTCCTTCCTTGTCACCATCCTGGTTCGTCCTGTTAGCATTTGATAAAAGTGCTAATTGAACCTCCTCCATCTTTACAGTGTCCTCCCCGTACAATATGGTAGTGACCAAATTCTCGAATGATTCCGGAAGTGAAGTAAGAAGAATAAGGGCCTTATCTTCTTCCTCCAATTGCTGATCAACTTTTTAAAGTTGATCAACAATACCATTAAACATATTCATGTGCTCAATAATATTGCCATGGGCTGCCATCTTCAGATGATACAATTCGCGTTTCAGATTTAACTTTGTAGTCAAGTTCTTCTCAAGATACAATGTCTCCAACTTTGACCACAACTCTTTCGGCGTGCTTTCGTCCACAACATTGTTAATAATATTATCAGCAATACATACTCTGATGGTACTCATGCATTGTGACTCAGCATCCTCCCAATCTTCATCGCTCATCTTTGTTGGTTTTCCCTTCTTTCCTTTCAAATCCCTTGCTAGCTTCTATTGGGTTAGGATATCTTTTACCCTTCTCTGTCAAAGAGTAAAATTTCTCTTACCATAATACAAATCCACCCTGAATCCTCCAATATTTGTCATCCTATCCACTTGCACACTCAAAGCATGTTAAACGGCTAAATCAATTGGTCAGTAAGAAACAGTGGGAGCACTTCTGTCAAAACGGTCCCAAACCACTTTTCTCCTTCGGCACTAATAATTTAGGCACAACTGACCTGTCTCTTGATGCCATTTGTTGAGAATCTGACCCGATCCCCAACGTATGCAGAAATGTATATATATATATATATGTGTGTGTGTGTGTGTGTGTGTGTGTGTATTTGAACCCGCAAATATATATGATAATAATGGAAACAACAAACCAACAATATATAGTAAAAGAGACCAGAGATTTTACGTGGTTCGGCAAGCCTACATCCACAAGGATCATAATTTCACTAAAACAAAAAGATTATAATATTCGGGTATATGACTCTGAATTTTATACACAAATTCAGTCTAACATACCTATAATGTATATCCCTCACTCACTGAATTGTTTCCCTCCAAACCTCCCCTTAATACTATTTCCAGACAGTCTTTCATTCTCTCCATCTTCCAACCTGGACAGTGTCACACAACACGATAGAACGACCCCCTACAGCGGGACCACCTCCGATGACTGCAGTCAAACTCAAACACTCCTAAGAGTAGTTTAGACACGATGACTCTCTATCCCGACACTTCCTGAAAACGGGCTAAAATGACTTTCCTATTAGATGGACTATTTAGCAGCTATAAAAAAAGAAAAAGAAAAATGTATTTAGTAAAGGAGGGGAAAAGCTTATTTACAGGTGAATGAAAATGGGTGCTTCATTTTCTTATTAATGTGGGACAAAAAGTGAAAGTGAGGAACTTGATTTTTGGCCTAAAAACCCAGCAACGACGTGACCCCTTGAATTAAAAAAATCAAGATAAAAAAATGTGAAATAATGGTTAGGGCAAGCGCTTGTCACAACCCATATTATATATACAAGAAAAGTTTATGTGTTATGATAAAAAAAAAAATCTTACTTGTTAATCCTTTCATCGCATTAAATTTCACTTTTATCCCTTATACATGTATTAATTTAATACAAATATAAAAACTAGTTTAAATTCTTGATTAGTCCTTGTTAATTGTTTTACAATTTTAAAAAAAGATAATTTTGAGAAAAGAATTAAATTTAAATTGAAAATAAAACTCCCCTGGAGAATGAAACACGGAGTATTAATAACTACAGTATGTTTCTTTTTTATAACTCAGTCGTTGTATAAAAATTCACAAGACAGGTCGCAGACATAGCGGCGCGGAGAGCCTCCCCCCCGCTGAAGTGGTTTTAACAATGGGGGAGGAACTAGAACAACAGGACCAGCAGCAATTGATTCAAAACGTTACGATTGGTGAAGATAATAAACAAGAAGCAGCAACTGATTCTACTTATACTTGGCCTGTCATTCGTTTCGATGTATCACCCCATAGAAGTTTAAATTTTTACAATCAGTTTCGGACAAACCCTTCTAAGCCCAACAACTTTCTCAAATCCATTACGTGGTTACTTCTCTCATTTCTTTCTTGAATTTTCTCTTTCTTGATATTCTTGTGGATACCATTTGGAATAATATTGATAAATTTGTCTAGGTCTCCAGATGGGTCTTGCTTTCTTACCTCTACTGATGATAATACCTTTCATGCCTTCACTCTGTAAGCCTCACCCCTTACATATATACTATATATATATGTGTGGTACTAGGAGTAATGGGTATTGGGATACTTCTTGTGTTGCTGTTTTCGATATGATATAGTATGTGTGGTACGAGGAGTGATACTGATTTTGTTGTGCCCGTTTCAATCTTACTAGTTTCAGGACTATTTTTTTGTTGTTGTTTTGTTTTCCTTGTTGGCATATTCAATGTTTAAGTTTATTATTTTTTTTGTTGTGTCTTAATATATTGTGTTGTGTCTACTCTTCTTTAGATCAGATGATGAGAGTAGCCCTTATGTCAATGCTCCTGAAGCCAATGCAGGTTAGTCTCTGATTTTGTTCGTATTGTTTTCGAGCTGAAGGGCTGTGCTCTAGGATCAACTTGACATTTTACGAGGACAGATTTATCTTTAGAGCATATTTTGTTATCATGGATTTTTCATTGTGTTGCTATATTTCTGAATCCAAAATTAAATGCCTATAATTTCATTCAACTTTTAGGAAAGGAAACAATGATTTACGTATTTCTTTTGATATCATTTATAGTTTTCATACAAGTGTTATGGCATTGTTACAGATTCATATAATGCTAACCTTGTTTTGAGAGAGGGTGAGGATATATATGATTACTCCTGGTACCCGTACATGTCTTCTTCAGGTGAGGATGATTTTTTTGTCAAACAGAATCTACACTCAGATANTGGATCCTATATGTAGAAATGTGTATGTTGAGCAATAGTATACTTGAGAAGAAGAAGAATAACAGAAACTGACACCATCTATCTTCGACCAAGAATGTATATTTATTTATTTTTAATTTTCCTCGAGCAGTATTTTATTGTTAGTGAGTCGCTTTCTAGTTTCTACAAATAATATAACGTTCACTGCTAGCTCACAGCTGACCGTTATTGTATAATTCTTGTCCCCTCTCTACTTATACAATATACATATTGTATTAATAATTTAAGAGTAAATTGCAGTTTCGTAGCCTAAACTAAAATGTTTTTGTAATTTGATGATTAATGTATTAGACTCAACACTTTAATAATTAAATAAAATATTTTAAAATATTGGTCTTTAATTTTAAGAATGAAACTGCCATGTCGAAAGCCATTAAGTTTAGTCCTCTAGAGATTGAGGGTTGTTTATTTGACTTGAAACTGTGGTTAGAGAATCTCCCCATCGATATTGCTTCTGACAAAATTGCTACCTGGGTTACATTTCATAATGTTCCATTCATGTTTTGGTCCACACAAGGTTTATGTTATGTTAGTCAAGCTCTGAGAACCCCTTTAGCCATGTCAACTGAAACTTTTAAATGTGCTAGTCGTCATGACCCCTAACCTCAAGCTCTTGTTCTTATTGTCTTTGCTAATGATAGTCCTAGGCCAGGTTATTTATGGGTTAAGCTGCTTGAAACCACTACGTGGATAAGAGACTCAGTTTCAAGATACCCTTCTCTGCAGCAAATGTTTGTCCCCAGCTCATTCGTCCAAAAATTGTCATTGTTTCCCTCCTGCTTGTCTGGCATATATTGATTCTTTTACTGATGTCTTTTTCGACTCCAGTATGTCTAGAGATGAACCATCCTTGTCCACCTTCTCGGACTCTAATCAAATGGTAGAAGTTGGTGAGGAAGGTCAAAGTGTGCTTTATCCTTGTCTCACTTTTGCCTCTACTTGTTGTGGCTTGAATGTTGAATTAGGAGCATCTAGAATTCATAAATAGGGAGCCAATGACATCAAAGTTAAGGGGAAGAGACTTATGTTTGAACAAGACAGTGTACATATCAATGAGATTCAGCAATATGGATGTTCTGATGATCAACTTATGAAGCCAGAAGGGTGGTATGAGCCACATCACATGACAGTTCAAACGAAAGTAAAGGCCCATGACAGTGGAAGAGCTGATGTTGGTGACAAACAAGTCGATGACAATGCTGCCAAACCTATGGATTGATGTTAAATTTGTTTTGTTTAGTTCAAATTCTAATGTGTAATATTTAGAACTTTGTTTTGGGAGTTCTTTTCCATGACTTTCCTCCCTTTGGGAGTCGGGTGTGGTCTCCTTAGAGGCCACCCTTGTATTGGTTTTAATCTATAAAATATATTAATTTAGCAAAAAAAAATAAATCCCAATAAAACCAAACTCACAAGGGCCACAATGGTACAATTTTAAATGCATAATTTTCATCTTTACATCATTTTGCGTGTGTTCAAATTGCGGGCTACTTGGAAAAATTTCTCATTAAATTTGATTTGATTTGATTTGATTAGTACTATTGACAAACTTAGGAAAATGCCAAAAAATTGGAATATAGGGAAATATTCATTACATTTTAACATGTCGGTTGATTTGAAACGTTCTTCCATTTACGATGCAAATGATGTATTAATATTAACAGTTGTTATAAATTTATGAGAAATAATATTTCATTATTATTTATGTGTATATAATTAATAAATTGTAATTTTAAATATATTGAAGAGTTTGAACGATAATAAAAATAAAATATGTTATTTTATTGTTGTATAAAAAAAGACTCATCATCTCATTATTTAAAATTTGATTAAAATTATATCATAATTGTATAAAAAGATCGTATAAAAATAGAACTTATCGATCAATCAAACTTTAATAATGAAAAATCAATATATTAACTTTAATCAAAATTACAAAACAAGAGACAAGAGAGATCTCTTTCTAAAGAAGTTTTGTTACACTTACACTACTTACATGTATATACACACACGAGAGCAGAGACCCAGATATAATTATATAATCACCCTCTATGATCTGCTTCACCTTAAATTCATTCACGAGTTCTAATAAGCCACCCCCATTACACCAAAACTCAACCTCCAACTCACCTTCACTCGCATTTACTACACTGAGTCAACTCGGTGTGTCAACTTATACTACTACTAGTGTGATTCTTGTGTGCCATTGTTTCAATTGAGTGCTTATTTTAGCTTAATAGTTTGAAATTCGAAGTGGGGTTTGGTGAATTATCATAAAGTTGTGATCTTTAAGCCGGAATGGTAAGTTTCCGGCAGAGTCGCCGGAGCTCCGACGAGAAAAAGGGGTGTGAAATTGATGCTTGAAATAGAGAATTGTTTAAGCCGGGGAGATGGAGGAGTGATAAGAACAAGATCAAAGCTGTTTTTAAGTTACAATTTCATGCAACCAAGGTGAAAACTTGCATTTTCTTAGAAAATTTAACAATGTTGAATCTATTGTATATGACAATGTGAATGAGTCTTGGCATAAATTATACACCTTTTTTTTGTTTTACTTTTGTGATGATTATAAATTTTATGTTTGAGTTTGTTGAAAAATTTCGTATTTTTACTTATTTTCGAGTTCTTGAAATTAGGCACTTTTGCTATATAATGTGGTTGAAACTTGGGTTTCTAAAACGGGAATGCTTGGTTTTATTGATTCTAAGTTGGTATGGATTACATGGTGCATATATGGGAATTGTTACTTATACTGTTTTATTTGATGTTTTTTAAGCAATGAATTCATGTGTAATTGTTTTTAGGTATCATGGTCAGGAGGGGATACATTGATGATATCGGTGATTCCTGCCGAGGGTGGAAAGCCAACTTTGATATTGGAAAAGGTGAAAATTCGAGATGGAAGTTGTTACTGGGAGAAACCAGTTTACGAAACGGTGAATTTCAGTCGGGATCACAGAACGGAGAAGATTAATGACAGATTGTATCATGTTATTTTTTCAACTGTATGTTTAGCGTTTGAATTTTTGAGGTTTCTATTATTTGCTTATTTTGACTTAGGCAACACTGTAAATGTTTAAGGCTTGACAGAATGTTTCGAACACTTTGCAGGGTTTGTCGAAATTTGGTCTTCTTGGTGAAGTTTCCATCAATTTTGCAGATTATGCTCAGGCGACAAAGATTTCATCTCTATATCTTCCGATCAAAAACACGAAATTTGAGGCTGTCTTGCATGTGAGTTATTAATTTACCATTGCTTTCTCTAATGCTCTCTATTTCTCTGTCACCAAACACTCACTTTCTCCTATAACATTTATATTCCTCTCATTAGAAAATCTTGTTGTAGATATCGAAAGCTGTCTATCTGCCATGTATTGAGGCCATAATAGTTATAAGCTTTAGTCAGTGTATTATTGTGGTGCAATGTAGATCATCTTGACTTACGTAGAGGTTTCATATATGTGCAAATGTTTCTTCTGAAACAGGTTACAGTTGAGAGGGTAAAAGATTCTGTTGGTCAAAGGTGAAAATATGTTTTTGTACCTTTTTTCCACATATTAAAGTTTGCAATTTGCTTTATCCAACTGTGTGACTTGTTTTAATGTTGCAGAGAAAATGAAGATGGTGAAAGTTTGAAAGACGATTCCATGGATCAGAGTTTGAGGGCGCATTTGAGCAACAGTGATATCGATGAAAGCATCATAACAAAAAATTCTGAAGTAAGAATTTTTCAGCCAAAGGCATGATATTATCTTTATGTGTTGTACTGTTGTTTCACCTTGCCACTTTGGTAATTTTATCCTTGCTTGATCAGCAATTCGCTTGTTAAATATGAAACCTTGATTAAGACTTGGCATAATTGGAGAAAATATCAGTATCTTATATTGTAGCATCTTATTGTGTCTCAGGAAGGATCTTTTAATAACATGATTTCACATGTTGCGGAGCTGAATAAGATACGCATGGCTTCTAGTGGATCTGATATTACTATATCAAGTTCAGAGACCAGTTCTGGACATAATACACCTCGAGTACTTGACATGACTAGTATTAGTACCACCACAAATGGTGGCAACTTCCTATCTCCTCTAGGTCATTCCCAGCTGGCTCAGATGTCAAATCCTGATGCCTCGACAGAAATATATGATGAACAGCAGGGATCACAATTGGAATGGTCAGGAGGTTCCGTCCCAGATGCAAGTACAGATGACTCGTCAAGCAGCCCACATGTGGCTCTTCTAGGCGAGAGGCCTGAGGACTCTACAGAGATGTTGATTGAGAAGCTTAAAACCGAGGTTGCTGTTTTANGATACGCATGGCATCTAGTGGATCTGATATTACTATATCAAGTTCAGAGACCAGTTCTGGACATAATACACCTCGAGTACTTGACATGACTAGTATTAGTACCACCACAAATGGTGGCAACTTCCTATCTCCTCTAGGTCATTCCCAGCTGGCTCAGATGTCAAATCCTGATGCCTCGACAGAAATATATGATGAACAGCAGGGATCACAATTGGAATGGTCAGGAGGTTCAGTCCCAGATGCAAGTACAGATGACTCGTCAAGCAGCCCACATGTGGCTCTTTTAGGTGAGAGGCCTGAGGACTCTACAGAGATGTTGATTGAGAAGCTTAAAACCGAGGTTGCTGTTTTAGCAAGACAGGCAGAAGTTTCAGACTTAGAATTACAGACTTTGCGTAAAAATATTGTGAGGGAGAGCAAAANTAGGGAGAGCAAAAGGGCACGATCTTTCAAGAGGGGTTCTTAGCCTGAAGGAAGAGCAGGACTCATTCAAACAAGAGTGTGAAAAAGCTAAATTACGAAACAAATCGCAATATGGAGGTGACCCTCGGGCTCTTATTGAAGAACTGAGGCAAGAACTGAACCATGAGAAGGATCTAAGCGCAAATCTTCGTATACAACTTCAGAAAACACGAGAATCAAACACCGAGTTGATTCTGGCTGTGCAAGACCTTGATGAAATGTTGGAAGAGAAGAATAGGGAGATTTTGGACCTTTCTAATAGATCAGCAACAACTGAGAATTCTAAAGGCATCTGGGAAACCAACTCCATATCCAGTGGCGATGTTGATGTAGACCAAAAGGCCCTGGAGAAGCTTGTCATGGAACACATTGATGTCAAGGACACGTACATGCAGGAGCAAAAGATCATTGACCTCTGTGGTGAAGTAGAGATCTACAAGAGAGAAAGAGATGATCTAGAGATGCAGTTGGAGCAACTTGCCCTGGATTATGAGATCATGAAGCAAGAAAACCATGACATCTCAAATAAACTAAAACAGAGCCAGTTGCAAGATCAACTGAAGATGCAGTATGAGTGTTCTGAATGTGAAACTTCTTATTCCACTCTAAAGGGCCTTGAAATTAAGATTGCAAGTTTGGAAGATGAGCTGAAGAAACAGTCAAAAGAATTTTCCGACTCTTTGCTCAACATAGGTGATCTTGAAAATCNATTGAAGGAGCACGATCTTCAAAGGAAGATTGAAGATTTAGAGAAAACTTTAGAAAATCTCAATCAAAATGCTGCAAGTTATTGTCGCTACGAATGTCAAAAGGTAGGAAATTTGTGTTTCATAGGGTGCGTTATAGTATGGCTTTATAATTTAAAAATGAATATGCTTTTGGTTCCAAGGTTAAGTTTGATCAGATATTTGGTCCAAAACACCTTATAAGAATCATTTATACAAGGGTTCACATTTATACTAAACAGGTAAAGGAAGACAGTGGGAACCTAAATGCTGGAATTAGAGAAGCAGCAATATTTGGAGCTCAAGATGTAACTACCCTAAAATGCAAAACTGAGGAAACGAGAAATCCAGAAACATTGACAGGAAGGTATGTTTAGCAAACTCACACTACGAATTCAGTTAATTCAACTTTATTTTATAAGTATACAATCATTATATATGCCAGTTATCTAATGTATATACCTTAAAACAACATTCACTTGAATATCCCTCTTCTAAATGGTAATGAGTTTTCTAATTCATGTCTCGTTTACCTACACAGCAATAACGACATTTCNTTTGAATATCCCTCTTCTAAATGGCAATGAGTTTTCTAATTCATGTCTCGTTTACCTACACAGCAATAACGACATTTCATCAAATAAAGATACGAAAGACTCTGGTACAGATTCAAAAGATTATGCAAACGTAGATAAATCACTGAATGAAATGGTGTTGCTCAAGGAGAAAAACCAATCGATGGAATGTGAACTGAGGGATATGCAACAGAGATATTCAGAAATAAGTCTCAAGTTTGCTGAGGTAGAGGGTGAAAGACAACAACTTGTGATGACATTTCGCAACTATAAAAACTCTAACAAAAGTTGGTCATTGTTTACCTGAACACTTGGACAGAAGCTACTCTAATTGTGTCGAGAATGTAGATGTTACATTTCTGTTTAGTTAACAAAATTTCATGTATATTGGTAAAATATGTCTTTTTTGCCTTGCTGGTTGATACAATTTTCCTCTACTGAATGTATAAAATATATAGACTATAGTACAAAGTTTTATATCATATAA
>QRFB01000356.1:14618-29513 GCA_008931105.1 Oenanthe javanica
TTGTTTTATTTTAAACTCTATAAAAACTGTGTGAGACTAAAACGCATTTCTAGCGCATTTTGTACTGCAGATATAGAATTATTTTTTATTTTTGTCAAGTCAGATATTAAATTATTAGTTTTCCTTATCTTGAAATTGCATTCCAGCTTCAAAGACTCATTCATGGCATCTTTCAATTCTCAAAGTCTTGTGTCTTCTACTGCTGTAAAAGTGCTTCTATTACAGCTCTATAATATATGGAAGTTGAGAATATTTTGCAGAGGTGAGAGAAAAGACTATTATAAGCTAGTGTACTTTTCAATTGCACAAGATGCTACACGATGGTCACAATGGATTTCTTAAGAAGGCATCAGGAATCAGTACAAGTATACTGTATATTTTCATCTTCATAGCTACAACATTTATGTATTCTATGATCAATCAGGTAAGTTTATATGATTTTTGTAATAAATTTTAGTTTTTTTTTTGGTAAATGAGGGCGGCACCTCGTTAAAATATATTAAGAAAAATAAAAAAACAAAAGCGTTATGAGAGGACTCCTCTCACGAAGAAAATCAAGTTCCGGTGGAACAACACTCCACAAAGAACACCTAAGACCAAACACAAATAAACTATTTCTAAAAACCAACTAAAATCTATCTGAATTTCTGGCCACCTAACCAGGTAGTGTCCAGGTCTGAAACACAGCCCTGAAGCCCCATCAACACTAGCATACCAGACTCCACCTAATGACAACCCTCCTCAAAGACTGAACCAAGTCTGCTCCCTTCCNAGTACTAGTAACCTGCAGAAGTAAGACCATCAAATACGAATTCCAACTCCTCAGATCAGTTCCAATATCCAGAAAATGATCATAATTCCAAACGTTTGATGAATAATTCTCATAAGAATCCACAGTAACCAGATGTGTGATCAAACTAATACCAGACACCACCCAGTAACATTCTTCTTCGAAACTCCAATTTACACCCCTCAAATTCATCCAACATCTGCAAGCATCACAGCCCCACCAAAGCATCCAATAGCATCTGACCAGAATTATAAATCTGTGGGCTTGATTTCTTCTAAATTTCTCTAAACCTACTTCTGGACACCAGTTTACAGACATCTGCAGGTTTGCACACTGAATACCACAGCCTTNACAGAAATTCTCCTGCCAACTTTTATATAGGAATGTACCAGTCCTAACATCAAGAACAAGCAGCGAAGATTCTGGCCTCCACCTTACATTCATACCCTCAGCATACCAGAGAAAATAATGCTTCCCTTAGCACCTGAATTTTTGAAAAACTGCTGCACACTTAAGTTGCAGGTCTGGAGCATCAAAACTCAACCTGCCAAGAAAAGAAAGACACCGGCTCCCACTAGAAACCAAACCACCATGGCTNAAATTCAAGAAAGAGTCGAAATTCCACTTTCTTGTTCACGTAAAAATGTGACACAAATGTGTCCATCAAATTATCCCAAGGTTCTCAGTACTATGGAAGCTAGTGATGATTTAGGAGTTCAACATGCCCGGAATATTTTCGCTGGATACACGAAGATTTAAAGCCGTTTAAGGCAACAGGGATTACAAGGAACATGGTAAATAGAGCGAAAAGGACTGCAAATTTTCGACTAGTGATAGTGCAAGGGAAGGTTTACATAGAGAAGTTCAGACAGTCAATACAAACTAGAGATGTGTTTACAATATGGGGGTTTTTGCAGTTGTTGAGAAGGTATCCGGGGAGACTCCCGGATCTGGAATTGATGTTTGATACTAATGACAAACCGGTGATCAAATCGCATTTGTATAGCAGACTCAATGCTTCCACTCCACCATTATTTAGATATTGTGGTGATCAGTGGACTAGTGATATCGTCTTTCCTGATTGGTCCTTCTGGGGTTGGTAAATTTTGAATTTTAACTCAATTTTTCATAAAAAAAATTTGTGCCTTAAAATTTTAATATCTTATCAGATTCTTGTGTAAATAATGTTGTGGATTTTGATCGATATTAAAGATATAATAATATTAGTGTATTGTACTCAATGACACTAGATTAAACTATATCTATAAGATTAGATTGTGTATATTGAATCCCTCAAAAACTGAAAAGCTGTTAATGCATTTCAAGGGCTGAAATAAATATAAAGCCATGGGAAGTTATACGGAAAGAAATGAAAGAAGGAAACAGTAAGGTCAAATGGATGGAAAGGGAACCATATGCTTATTGGAAAGGAAACCCCTTTGTCGTAGACAACAGAAAAGACCTACTCAAGTGCAATGTTTCTCAAGAACATGACTGGAATGCTCGCCTTTTTGTTCAGGTAAAANCCGCCTTTTTGTTTAGGTAAAAAATGATTTCATTAGGCTAGTGAGTAAATATCATTTGTTAAGATAAATCTGTTGAATGTAATTGAGTAAATTCTGTTTCTTGTCCAGGACTGGATTCGCGAAGGGCAACAAGGATTTCAACAGTCAAATGTTGCAAATCAATGCACTTATAGGTATGCAAATGTTACCTGAATTTCATATTATATTAGTTTCAGTTTTCATTCTTGTTTCTTACAACTTCAGATGCATGATCAATGTGTAGATACAAGATTTATATTGAAGGATATGCTTGGTCAGTTAGTGAAAAGTACATATTAGCCTGTGATTCAGTCACTTTGTTAGTAAAACCAGATTACTACGACTTCTTCATGAGAAGCCTAAAGCCATTGGAACATTACTGGCCAATCAACAATGATGACAAATGCAGATCAATANGAGTAAATATCATTTGTTAAGATAAATCTGTTGAATGTAATTGAGTAAATTCTGTTTCTTGTCCAGAACTGGATTCGCGAAGGACAACAAGGATTTCAACAGTCAAATGTTGCAAATCAATGCACTTGTAGGTATGCAAATGTTACCTGAATTTCATATTATATTAGTTTCAGTTTTCATTCTTGTTTCTTACAACTTCAGATGCATGATCAATGTGTAGATACAAGATTTATATTGAAGGATATGCTTGGTCAGTTAGTGAAAAGTACATATTAGCCTGTGATTCAGTGACTTTGTTAGTAAAACCAGATTACTACGACTTCTTCATGAGAAGCCTAAAGCCATTGGAACATTACTGGCCAATCAACAATGATGACAAATGCAGATCAATAGAATATGCGGTAGAATGGGGAAACCTTAATACAGAGAAGGTATATGTATCCCTTCTTCAAATATCATTCTCATCGCAAAAGTTGCATTTATTCATCCACTAATACCTTGCATATGCNGGGGAAACCTTAATACAGAGAAGGTATATGTATCCCTTCTTCAAATATCATTCTCATCGCAAAAGTTGGCAAGACAAAAGGCTGGTTTAGTGAAGCAAGTGGAGATGTAGGAGAAGAGTTACTGGAATGGTGTGAGCTAGAATCAATAGAACACCTCTATTGCCTAGACATTCTTGATTTATTAGGTATTTCAATTTTTTTGTGCATGTTGTCTATGTTATAACAAATGAAAAAGGACATTTGGGACATTGACCAAGTTACATTTTCTGAAAAATATAACATTATGTGGTCTGCATTTAAGGCTAAAAAACTTAGCATAAACATGATTTTTAAATTAGGCTGTGTTTATTTATCAGTATTGCTAGTGAAAACTATTGAAAAAAATTGATGTTGGAGCAAACAAATAAATTTTATGAAATTGCTGTTCAGAATTGTAATTGCTTATGAGATACTGTANATAATTTTTTTAATTTAATTTATAAAAAAATTATATAATTAAAATTACTTGGTTGTCTCAATATTTCTGAATTAATCAAAAAGAAAATAGCAAATCTGCTATGTAGGAATACAATTCAAACAATGTCTCAGGCCCTACAAATTGAATGACTCCTCTTCCACTAAAAACTGCCAACATTTTTCTTATGAATATGGTGGAGAATGATGTGATTTGAAGCAAAGATGTTGTCTTCCTACAAAAGGGGTTCCGATAGAAGTGACAAGCATAGTCTCAGCAAATCTGTACACATTAGATGAACACAAAACTAGCGAAGAAAAGCAATCTCTTTATTCTTGTAATGGCATATCATCAAACAGGGTTCTTTGTAATGGCATCTCTTTCACTTGGGGCATAGGCAGCGAAAACTGCACATGGGCACAAATTGCAACCAGAAAAAGAAAGAAGTTAAATTAAAATCAAGAAAACCAGCAGCACTGCTAACAATAGTTTAAAAAAAACTAATATATTATGCGAAAACCAAGGTCAATATAACCGTCTATCTGCATACTCCAGAACCAACACTGCAATGATCCTCTAAAGAAGGAGATAAAGCGCAACAATTACTATCCGGGTAAACAATGCATCTTTTTGGATCTCTTCCTCTACTGATGCCTCGAACATTTCACGTCTAGCCTTTCATCTTAGAAATCTTCTGTGAGCACTTTGAGTAACAGATGGAAGCCCATGATAGCATTATCATCAACTGCTCCCCGAGGTTGCATCAACTCCGTTAGCCACCATCTTTTTCCCTTATATATTAACCTCCTTTTTCTTCAAATATTACCTCGTTTTAGTAAAACGACCATCAAAACCCTCTTGGTTTTGATGAACTTCTGCACCATCCCCAAGTGCATCTTTAGTCATTGATCAATACATATGTTTTCTTATTCATATTAAAAAAAAAAATCTCAGCTAAATAACAATTGGAACTTATCAAAATTCAATCTTGTTGAAGCTTATTATTGGTGCACTGAGTTTTTATTTATTTATAAAATGGGCTGACCAGCGGCCTGGTTTTCGGTTTGGGCTTTAAATTCATAGTAGTGATCTGGCACCAATACGGACTACAAAAAGTGTATTACAAAGTCAGGATGATCAACATCATCTTCCCATGATAATGATCATATACAAATTTGGACTGCTGGCTTTGGCTAGATTAGGAGACAGGTTGTAACTTGTGGACAGATGTGTCTCAAAACTAATCATTTATCCGGTCCAACCATTTAAGTATACAGCTGTTTTCTCAAAACTGTGGAAATTTCACCACCTCAGGCTCTTTCACTGCATCGTATATTATGAGTATATATTGTTTTTACTTTATTCTACCTGATAAATCGATGTATGTTTAAATTGTAGTTTGCATTTTGGATGATTGATTTGTGAATTGATGTGTATTTTAAATTCTAGCTTCTGATTGTAATTTTTAAGAAGACGGCAAAGAAGCCACACTTCTCTCCTCTGGTCAAATACAAAGAAGAAGCTTCTAAAATTCAACAATACTACAATGATTAAGATATCACAGAAGTTATAATTTTGACCCAGAAAGCCAAAGATCGTGTATTGATCCCAACGACATAATTAAGATATTACCGATGATTATAATAATCTATAATCAATGATTTACATGTAAAATATCGAGAGTATGGTAATCAATAAGTACTTTCCAAACACATAACGAGCCGAGGGGCATATGCATCAGTGACGATTTCTATACGGGGGGAAGTAGGGATACATGTTTCTAAGGCCCTAAGCTTTTAGCAACATAGACCCTAGGTTGCCTCCATGGTTCGGAGTCACTTTAGATAAACCACCTTGTCTCAAATCCTTTCCTCGTGGTATATTTTTGGTGTCTAATAAAATGTAGATATAAGCCACACTGAGCTCGTTGTTTTATTTTAAACTCTATAAAAACTTTTTGAGACTAAAACGCATTAATTTCTAGCGCATTTTGTACTGCAGATATAGAATTATTTTTTTTTATTTTTTGCCAAGTCAGATATTGAATTATTGGTTTCCTTACCTTGAAATTGCATTTCTAGCCCATTTTGTACAGTAGAAATTGAATTGGTTTTACTTGACGAAACAAAGGTTAAAGAAAATTCAGTGATTCTTTTCTTTTCCTGAAATTGCTTTCCAGCTTCAAAATAGCTCGCAAAGACTCATTCGCGACATCTGTCAATTCTCAAAGTCTTGGTCTTTGTCTTCTACTGCTCTAAAAGTGCTTCTGTTGCAGTCCACATATTAGTAGATAGACTGTGTATAGTTATGAAAGTTGAAAGTATGATGTGGAGATCAGAGAGAAGACTATTATAAGTTAAAAGGTAGTTGAATGAACCCTCTGTATCGGCTCTTTTGAAACAAGCAACTCATACCTAACGTATGTATAATCAGTGCCGGAACTGACTAGAAAATTGCATCAGAAAATAGGCTACCAGCTATTTAAAATGGCCTCTCTGCATCAACCTTACTTGAAAAAAGACAACTCATCATATTAAATGTAATTAGGAACAGGATTCTACAATTACCACCTCAAATTAGTAGGCTACAGAATACATATCTTATTGAAATCTCTAAGTATGTTTCTACCTGGGATACTGATCATTATTTTCATATTCACAATGTTCTTTGCATTTCTCAAGGTATAATAAGAACAGGTCAATAGACTCAATACTATACATGTTAGTCAAGTTCATTTAAATCAAAAATTTGAGAATGATTAGTACTGTATTAATTTAAATATCATTAACTTTCCTTCCATAACCTTATGGTAAGGTTTCTCAAATTGATCTTATGGTAAGGTTTCTCAAATTTAAAGAGGAGTGTGTAAAAACTTATACAACTAGATTGTTTAAGTTTGATACGACATTATGAAGGTAAGGAGTAAACACTTTTCCAGACTTAAACGCATTATTTCTAGCCCATTTCGTACAACAGATACTGAATTATTGTTAATCTTTATCTTGAAATTGCATTCCAGCTTAAAAGTAGCTCTCAAAGACTCATTCGAGTCATCTTTCAGTTCTCAAAGTCTTGGTCTATGTCTTGTACTGCTCTAAAAGTGCTTCTATTGTAGTCCACATAATAGAACTATACATCTAAAGACTCTGAATGAAAATAGATAAGTTTGGCTATAAATATAGATATGAACCCCTCAAGCATAACATATACAACCTATCCACCCAACAAAACATTTAAAGCATATAATAAAAATGTGTAAGTTCACCTGGTATTACACAATCACGGTGCTTCTCATCTTCTTGCAACACCAAATAGTTTCTTCATCTATGCATTTGAGTCCTTCCATGCAAAAAATTGCATTGTTCCAGTTTAAGCTGAGCTTGGCAATCAGCAATCCTCAAAATTGCTCCTATCGTTCCTACACTAGTAGGGACGATAGGTACGAAATTCCTTCACACCCAAAGACAATGAATTGGAGCATGAGTTCCAATCACTGCACATGGGAGGGAGTGAGCTGTGAACACAAGACGGGAAACGTAATAGGACTTGATCTAAGTTGCAGCCAGCTGGAAGGAGCCATACTTGCAAACAGCACCCTCTTCCAACTCTCTCATCTCCACTTCCTCAACCTTTCTAACAACGACTTTTCCCTCTCCAATGAGTTCCCTCAGGAATTTGGTTTCTTTGCAAAAGGTTTGACACATCTCAACCTCTCTNGTGAACACAAGACGGGAAACGTAATAGGACTTGATCTAAGTTGCAGCCAGCTGGAAGGAGCCATACTTGCAAACAGCACCCTCTTCCAACTCTCTCATCTCCAGTTTCTCAACCTTTCTCAGAACGACTTTTCCCTCTCCAATGAGTTCCCTCTGGAATTTGGTTTCTTTGCAAAAGGTTTGACACATCTCAACCTCTCTTCTACTTACTTTTCCGGAAGAGTCCCCTCAGGAATATCTCATTTGTATAAACTGGTCTCACTTGATCTCAGTTCCAACTATGAGGCTAAACTTGAAGAAGAAGTGTTTAAATCAGTAATGCAGAATATGAGTCAACTCAGAGTGCTTAATCTTCAAGGAGTCAGCATCTCTTCCGTTGTACCCATGAATTTGTCTACTTCCCTAAGAGTTCATGACCTCTATCATACTGGTTTATATGGAGTAGTACCCCAAGAGGTTTTCCACGTCCCCAACTTGGAAGTACTAGTTCTATCTCCTGCTAATTTTAGTAACCAACTGACAGGTAGATTACCCAAAGTTAAGTGGGGAAGTAGTGCTACTCTTCGAGTCCTTGATCTATCTTACATACCCGTAGATGGAGGGATACCTGATTCAATAGGTTTTCTGGAGTCGTTGTCCACTTTGAAACTCTCCTATTGTAAGTTATCTGGGCCCATACCAGCATCCATAGCGAACTTGGGTCAGCTTACTTACTTGGGCCTTGATGGTAATAATCTCAATGGCCCAATTCCAACAGATTTAGTAAACCTTTCTACGCTAAAAGTTCTTTACCTTTCCAGTAACGATTTTACTGGTCCTTTACCCTTTTGGGTTTCCCCCTTTAAAGAACTCATTTCATTATATTTAGGTTATAATTCATTAACCGGACCCTTACCCCCTTGGTTGTTTGATCATCCATCATTACAAGACTTATATTTAGGTTTTAATCGGTTCACGGGTCAGTTACCTGAATTTAATTCCTCCAAATCACAACTACAAGGATTTAGTTGTAGCAACAATTTACTCTATGGACCCATTCCACAATCATTTTTTCAACTTGTCAACCTCACTGACCTAGATTTGTCATCAAACAATTTCAGTGGTGTTTTAGATATTGAAATGTTTTCAAGAAATATAGAGACAATTGAATTTTTAGATCTATCAAACAATCAAATTGAAGGGGAAATTCCACATTGGATTGGTTTGATGGGTTCTAGGTCCTTGTACTCATCATATTTGAATCTTTCATGCAATAGGCTAACTGGTGGTCTTGAGCAATTACCTTGGAAAAGTATTACATATCTCGATTTGCAGTTCAACATGCTCAATGGATCATTGCCCGCCTTATTCTGTAATTCCACCTCTCTTGAGATTCTAAATTTGTCTCATAACAAATTGAATGGTACACTCCCCATTTGTCCAACAAGTTTGATGGCTACACTTTCAGTGTTTGATTTGCGGATGAATAACATTCAGGGGAGCCTTCCATCAACTTTATCAAATTTTCGTAATTTGCAAAGTATAAATCTACATGGAAACAAATTACAAGGAAGAATTCCTTCTTCTTTTGCTGAATTTGATCAACTGGAAACTCTTGATCTTGGAAGTAACCAAATAAATGACACTTTCCCGCACTGTTTGGAAGCTCTTCCACATCTCCAAGTTCTTGTTCTGAAATCAAATATGTTTCATGGTCTTATAGAGAAGAGTTCTAAGGTTGAACACCCTTTTCCTAGCTTGAGAATCATTGATCTGTCGTATAATGAGTTTTCAGGTCTACTGCCTGCAACGTATTTCAGAAACTTCAAGGCTATGATGAATCATGAAGTGAATAAAATAGAGCGTAATTATATGGACCGAAGAGGGTATTATACGGATTCTACAAGTCTAGTGATTAAAGGCGTGGAGATTACGTTGGAAAGAATATTAACTGTTCTCACAACCATTGATGTATCAAGCAACAATTTTAAAGGGGAGATTGCTGAATATTTCGGAAATTTAGTGTCACTCAGATTACTAAATTTATCTCACAATAATCTCACAGGCTACATACCACCCTCGATTGGAAAATTGACTCTGCTGGAGTCACTAGACCTCTCAGCTAATCGACTTGAAGGAGAGATTCCTCATCAACTTACCGGCATATATTCGCTTGAAGTTCTAAACCTGTCTTATAACCAACTTAGAGGTCATATTCCACAAGGTTCTCAATTCAATACATTTGATAATAATAGCTTTGTTGGTAACTTTGGGCTATGTGGAAAGCCATTGTCCATAGAGTGTGAACATGCTATTGTGATGCAAAAAGAAGGTGAAGACGAGGATGAATATTTTTTTAGTGGTTTTACTTGGGAAGCCGTGGTGATTGGATATGGTTGTGGAGTGGTTCCGGCGTTTATTATCGGATACTTGATGTTGATGGCAGGAAAACCAAAATGGTATGCTGGGATTATAGCTAGGGAATTGGGCCTCAAGATCAGGAGGATGGAGATTAAATTGCGATAAATAAAGATTTGCGGTAATTTGTATATCATGTTAACGGTCATTCCAATTCCTATGTAGTCAAAAATTGTGAAATAATATACTCATATCTGTATTCTGCTCTATTTGTATGGCTTATAGAAGAAAGTCACAGCTTGTAGGTGACATCAAATAATATTTTTGCTAAGAAATGAAAATGTCTTAGTTATACACTGCTTAGAGCTTTCCTCTGTCAGCACTGCTTTGAGCTCGAACATGAACGAATGTAACTCATCGAGAAATGGATTGATATCATTCCTGGTATCCTCAATCCATTGCAGAACTTTCGTAGATGGACTTAATATCTGATCCCTGTCAGGTACAAGCTATCCAACAATAATATATTAGATATTGCTCTCCTTTTTTCTTTTGACATTTCTAATAATGCTACTAAAATGTTATTTGAACTTCTCTTTGAAGATTAACATCAACAAGGTTACAAGGGGTGTAAACTAATTTACCTCTAGTAGNCGGGTGTATATTTTAGCTACTTTTCTGCCTTGCAAGTCTGAAGCGGAAAATACTTGGATAAATGACAAATGACCCCAAACATATAAAAAAAACAACTCAATTCCAGGGAACAAATACTTTGACAATGCATTTAGAAGTACATATAACATAAACTGATGAATTTGTAAGTAAAACTTAAAAGCATGCAAATTGTCAAATTTTACCTTGAGTTGAGTAGAGAGAGTACTTATGAGATTCAGAGTAAATGCCTTAGTTGTATTTAAAAGTTGTTGCCTAATAGACTAGCTAGTAATCTAGAAGGCGAATGTCTAAGCAGATCGAGAAGGAAATGCAAATTATGCAAGGAATATATGGAGTCTGTGTATCTGTTGGGATTCTATACTTACAACTTGTATGGTTCGTGAAGTTTAAAACTTAAGAACAAGTTAGTCTGTTAAGCTAACAACTCAGACTGATTGGCTTAAGACCGTAATGAGTGATGAAAATGTATAAAGTCTTAACGTACTCTACAATATTTTCTTGATGAGGGCTACCCAAGCCAATTTTCTGTTACATAGTGAATCAAGTTATTCTAAAATTAGTTATGTTTAACTTCTTGCAAGGACACATCCTTATAATGGATATTCCACCTGGTTATAACATTTCTGGCCATTCTTCTCTGGTCTGCAAGTTACAAAAATTTTAGTTTTGTTCAGCCCTTAGCCTGATTATTTTCTGCCTATAAATCAATACATACCATTCGTGTGATAGATGTGGATGATATTTTTGCGTACCAGAGATAGTCCTTCTGTGANACAACTTCTGCAATAGTATTCACAGGTTTGTAAAACCATACATATACAATCTAAAAAATAGGAAAATGAACAACTACATCAATATACTAACTTAACATCCCTGTAAACTTAGATAAGGCTTGTTTGATTATGTTTTTTTCTAATTTGTAAAAATTAGAAAATTTTTTGTAACCGGGTGTATATTTTAGCTACTTTTCTGCCTTGCAAGTCTGAAGCGGAAAATACTTGGATAAATGACAAATGACCCCAAACATATAAAAAAAACAACTCAATTCCAGGGAACAAATACTTTGACAATGCATTTAGAAGTACATATAACATAAACTGATGAATTTGTAAGTAAAACTTAAAAGCATGCAAATTGTCAAATTTTACCTTGAGTTGAGTAGAGAGAGTACTTATGAGATTCAGAGTAAATGCCTTAGTTGTATTTAAAAGTTGTTACCTAATAGAGTAGCTAGTAATCTAGAAGGCGAATGTCTAAGCAGATCGAGAAGGAAATGCAAATTATGCAAGGAATATATGGAGTCTGTGTATCTGTTGGGATTCTATACTTACAACTTGTATGGTTCGTGAAGTTTAAAACTTAAGAACAAGTTAGTCTGTTAAGCTAACAACTCAGACTGATTGGCTTAAGACCGTAATGAGTGATGAAAATGTATAAAGTCTTAACGTACTCTACAATATTTTCTTGATGAGGGCTACCCAAGGCAATTTTCTGTTACATAGTGAATCAAGTTATTCTAAAATTAGTTATGTTTAACTTCTTGCAAGGACACATCCTTATAATGGATATTCCACCTGGTTATAACATTTCTGGCCATTCTTCTCTGGTCTGCAAGTTACAAAAATTTTAGTTTTGTTCAGCCCTTAGCCTGATTATTTTCTGCCTATAAATCAATACATACCATTCGTGTGATAGATGTGGATGATATTTTTGCGTACCAGAGATAGTCCTTCTGTGAAATCCTGGAATGGCCCAGTTGGTATGCGATGACGTTTCATTTTGACAAAAACCCTGGAATGGACCTTGAAATGGTGCGAATTACGCAGCATATTTTGACAGGTTTGTAGTAGCCCCTTCTGGTAGGCAGATTTTAATGATTGGCATGTTAATTTATTTATTTTTAATTGTTTGTTTTTTATTCTATTTCACTTTATTTGTTTTTCATTACTATGACAAATTATTTCTTCAAAATATAAATTACACTTCCAAAAAAATTAATAAATAAATGAGAGTAAAGTTCCTGAAATTACGTAAGAGAAATTATTTAAGGTGCAAGTGTTTTTTTAGTAATAAAATAGTAATGATATTTTTGTATATATAATCTCATATCTATACTATATTATTATAGACAAAACAATAAAAAATTTGGTCGGTCGGTCGGTACCGCCACGGGCCTAAAAAATATACGTATATTAGATACGATTTTACTTATTATAATACGACCCCTAATATAAATATAAATATAAATATATATATATATATATTAGAGCCCGTATTATAATAAATAAAATCTCACAACCACTAATAAACAACACTAAGACAAATTCAGTGGAAACGGTTAGAAAATGGAAAGTTTAAGACATATTTTATACATGTTCTTGATGTAATTTCCGGAAACTAACGATTGGAAGTTGTTCCTTGCTATGAGGACTTAAACTTTCATATTTGGATCTAAGACATTTTCTTAGTGTAATCCATAAATAAATTGAGTAGAAGTTGCTAGCTTGAAATGGGTTTATAGTGTTGTCCCACATAGAATATGTAATATGGGTGTGGGTGCTTTATATGCATATATGTGCAAGGGTAGTGTCAACTACTAAGGCATGTAGTGTGCATGGTGTACTAGTGTGCCCTCGGGTCGAAGGGCGATTTGGGCGAATGTCTCGGCGTCTCGCGTACGTGAGGCGAGGCGACCCGGGCGAGGAATTTTATTACATGATTAATTAATTTAATTATGATTTAATATTATTTTAATATGAATATTGAGTTTACAAAATATATATTATGTGTCTGATCAGAGTTTATAAAATTGGAGCTGTGTCAGAGTTTAATAAACTCTGATGGACTAGCTCAGAGTTTAACAAACTCTGATGGTCAGATCATAGTATAGAGCATGGTCAGAGTTTAACAAACTCTGATGGTCTGGTCAGAGTTTAGCAGATGGACTGTGCTGGTCAGAGTTTAGCAGTAAACTCTGATGGACTGTGCTGGTTAGAGTTTAGCAATAAACTCTGATGGACTGACAGAGTTTATAAACTCTGATGGGCCTAATCAGACTTTAGCTAAACTCTGGTAACTGTTACTGATTCTGAAAATATTCGTTTAAATGCCTTTTAGTCAGAATAATTATTTTAATTAATGTTTTATCTATTGTTACGTTTTATTGTATTATAAATACATAAAAACGTTGTAGATAGAAGGGAGGGAGGTCTTAACACAAATCTGAGAAAACCCTAGCAGCTGCTATCCTCTGTATTACATACAAATATATTCATACAGACTGTGCATAGGTTTTCTGGGCGAACTGAGGTGCAGGTCGCTGTTGAGTACTACGTATCTGTGGACGAAGTGCTCTGTGCTGTTTTATCCTGGAAGTGATATTGCTGCAACCCAACACAGCGTAGTGGGGCAATAATCTCTTCAAGAACAGTCAAGACTTCTAGCAAGGCTTGGCGACTCAGCAGTTGTTTTAGTTCTTTCAGTGTATGCGGAAAAGCTTCTGTTAGAGCTAAGTATTCTATCTTTTCTCTTGTCCATACAGTTACTAATTTATATATCTTGTTTCTGCCTTCGTGATTTGTTTTGTTAATTGGTTTAATCTGCCTGTTCTTGTTAATTGTTCATATAACTGCCCCATTGTTGTGTGTAGTTTTTTAATTACAATCCAACAATCTTGAAGAGATTATCTGTGTTATATATTGTTAATTAACAAGATGGTTAACGAAACTGAAACTCCTGTTGTTGGTGCTACTAGTTCTGGGTCTGGGGTTACTGCTACTGCCATTGATTGGGCTACGTACCGTTTCCCACAACCTATTGATCTGTCTGGTATGCCTGATAAGTTCAGCAGTGGTTCTGGCTTTTCTGGTTGGCAGAAAAAGATGAAGTTGTGGTTAACGGTTAAGGGTCTATGGCCGATGGTGCAGTATGCTTCACCAGTTGTTGATCAAGAGAATGTTGACTCTGTTAAGGCCTATGCTATGTGGGCTGAAAAGGATGGAGTGGCAAGGGCTGCTATTTTGGCAGCTTTAGCGAACACTCTATTCGATGTTTATTCATCTGATGCCTTCACTGCTAAACTCTTATGGGAGAAGCTGGACCAAACCCACAATACTGACTCTCAAGGTCTGGAAAAGTATTATGTGGCAAGGTTCCTTGATTTTAAACTGGTGGATACTAAATCCATGACAGAGCAAGTGCATGAATTTGAGATGTTGGTACATGCTTTGAAGGAGTCTGTAATGGACTTTCCTGAGAAGTTTCAGGTTATGTCGGTGATTGAAAAGTTCCCAAAGTCTTAGGAAGAGTTTGCTCTCTCCCTGAAAAGACAGAAAGGAGATATCACCTGGACTAACTTGATGTTGGACATCTCTGTGCAGGAACAACATAAGTCCAAACAGGGACATGTGATGCCTGCTGAACATGGGAGTTCGAAGGTGAACGTAGTGACTAT
>QRFB01000356.1:35722-53525 GCA_008931105.1 Oenanthe javanica
AGTGTTGTGCTGAATGCTGAATCTATTTTTTTACATTTCTTTTCCGACGATCCAACCGTACGGATGTTAATATCTGACTATTTTAGTGACGCCAATTTTTTTTTTAAAAAATTCAGTTTGATTCTATGTGATTTTAAACTAGTCAAACCGGTCAAACGAGACTTTCTCTATAACAAATGTTGTGCTGAATGCTGAATCTATTTTTTTTAAAAAAAATCGACGATCCAACCGTACGGATGTTAATATCTGACTATTTTAGTGGTGCCAATTTTNTGGCCTGTTGCTGCTCGGGCATGTGCACAAACAGACCATTCCGAAAAGAAAAAAGGATTAAAGTGGTAAAGGTGAAGCTCTTTTGCTTTCTGCACTGGGTTTTTTGTTATTAGTTATGTGGACATAAATGTTTCTCAATTTCCATGTGAAGTTCACATTGAACTTTGCATCGTAGTTAATTTTTGTATTCGTTACAGAATGAACTATGTGGTTGGGGAGTAGAGGCTGCTGAGCCTATTGACAAAGGTGATCTTATTATCGAGTATGTTGGAAAAGGTAATGCCCTCAATTTCTTTATCATTTTACTTTTTGTATGAACAGACACAATTTTACTTTATAGTTTTAATTCAAGGATCGCAAGAGATGCCATTTACTTAAACCTGAAAAGCCTGTAATGTGATATTCGTTTTCCGAATGTTTTGCATGATTTTGAATTTTACTCTTTTTCGGTTTTAGTTATAGATGATGTTTTTTATGTTTGAGGAGTAGTTATTTATATTTCATGGTTTTGAAGTCCCTATTCTAGGCAAAATTTATTAAAGAGTAGTTTAATTGGGTGATCACCTTTAAACTGTTGTTATGTCTAGTCAAACTTATTATGAAGATAGTTGCAGGTCCTTTTAGTAGAATTAGTATTTCATGAACTCATGAACTACATGCGCCAAGATCTGAGCAAACATGAGCTGCTGGGATCTGATGGTTTGTGTATGCCATTATACATTGTAATTGGTGTTCCTTCTCTGTTCTTCTTGCAGGACGGATGAGATGTCTTGCTGCATTGGCTCGTTATGAGGAACTCAATAATTTGTGCAAGGAATACTGGACACCTGCTGAGCCAGCTGCTCAACTAGAGATGGCACCTATGGTCATTATTTTTCTGAGTATAACATCTCTGTAAATAATAGACTTTTGCTTTTATAAGTGTTGCATTATGAATATTTAGTATTGCAATATATTACAATACACTGTTGTCAATGTTAATATTGTTGTTGCAAGGCTTTCAATTTAGTGTTGCATTTTACCAATTTAGTGTTGCTGAAGGCTTTCAATTTAGTGTTGCATTATATCATAAAAGTGTTGCATAAGATCAGGCCCCACTACTGACGTGGCATTGAGGCCCCCCACTGCTGACGTGGCACTGGTGGTCCCCCACTACTGACGTGGCACTGTTGGGCCCCATTGCAGACTTGGCAAAAATGGGCTCATTGCTGACGTGGCACTGGTGGGCCCCACTGTTAACGTGGCAAAACGGACCCCATTGCTGACGTGGCATGTGGGCCCCACTGCCGATGTGGCACTGTTGGGCCCCACTACTGACGTGGCACTGGTGGGCCCCACTGCTGACCTGACCTACATTTGTTTCAGCTTTACATTTAAAGCAACACTAAATTTTGTTGCATTTATACCATGGTGGTGTTGCATTATGACTAATATGCAATACTTTCAGCGGTGTTGCATTACACAACAAAAGCGTTGCATTATAGGTCAAAGGCAATGGCCGTAGATGCAACACTCAAAAAGTGTTGACTTTTTCGATTTCAGGCCTAAGGCAACACCATTTGGCACATAAGGCAACATCAGAGATCATTGCATATGTGCACATATGGTGTAGTGGTGATTCGGTAGTACCTCTACTACAAATATCTAGATACTCACGTATCTTGAGTCTTTCCCCTGTAAACCTCTAGAAGTACTGTAACTGCTAGTTAGAAAGAGTTTTAAGAACTCTGAATGGGGTCAAGTCGTGAGACGAGATGTTGGCAGTACATCTTTGGAGATGCCCAGCTAAGCGAATGTTATTGTGTGGTCGCAATTAGAGGATAGGGTTATTCCTCGAAGCATTCGACGAACAGGATCGAGACATGACCNTTTGGAGATGCCCAGCTAAGCGAATGTTATTGTGTGGTCGCAATTAGAGGATAGGGTTATTCCTCGAAGCATTCGATGAACAGGATCGAGACATGACCATTAATGGCTCAAAGCCGTAGATCGGCACCATAGCCTTTGACTTGTCGTCGTCTATGAAGTGTGGTTACACACCAACGAATAAAGATTCAAGGTGAAATATTCCATCTATATCCGGTAGCCATCGAAGTAGAGAACTTAGGAGAGTTCAAACCTTGACCGGTACCAACTCTGAAAAGCAAGTCATGAGTAGAATCGGATATGCATTTATGTATGGATTTGTGGGGGATTGTTATAAAAAGGAAAGTTTGAGACATTTTATACATGTTCTTGATGTAATTTCCGGAAACTAACGATTGGAAGTTGTTCCTTGTTATGAGTACTTAAACTTTCATATTTGGATCTAAGACATTTTTTTAGTGTAATTCATAAATAAATTGAGTAGAAGTTGCTAGCTTGAAATGGGTTTATAGTGTTGTCCCACATAGAATATATAATATGGGTGTGGGTACTTTATATGCATATATGTGCAAGGGTAGTGTCAACTACTAAGGCATGTAGTGTGCATGGTGTACNGCGCGCCGCCGCCGCCTCGCCTCGCCTCGGGTCGGGTCGGGTCGGGTCGAAGGGCGAATGTCTCGGCGTCTCGCGTACGCGAGGCGAGGCGACCTGGGCGAAGAATTTTATTACATGATTAATTAATTTAATTATGACTTTAATATTATTTTAATATGTAACCTTCAGAGGATATATATTCTGTGTCTGATCAGAGTTTACAAAATTGGTTTAATAAACTCTGATGGACTAGCTCAGAGTTTAACAAACTCTGATGGTTAGATCAGAGTATAGAGCATGGTCAGAGTTTAACAAACTCTAATGGTCTGGTCAAAGTTTAGCAGATGGACTGTGCTGGTCAGAGTTTAGCAGATAAACTCTGATGGACTGTGCTGGTCAGAGTTTAGCAGTAAACTCTGATGGACTGTGCTGGTCAGAGTTCTTTCAGTGTATGCGGAAAAGCTTATGTTAGAGCTAAGTATTCTATCTTTTTTCTTGTCCATACAGTTACTAATTTATATATCTTGTTTCTGTCTTCGTGATTTGTTTTGTTAATTGGTTTAATCTGCCTATTCTTGTTAATTGTTCATATAACTGCCCCATTATTGTGTGTAGTTTGTTAACTACGATCCAACAGAAACTCATCTTAAACTTCCACAAGTATAAATAAAGAAAGAATGTATGTAAGTATATGTGTGTGTAAAATTAGCAGGAAAGAGAAAGAGTCTAAGAGAAGAGTTAGTGTGGTCGTGTGGGGAACAAGGACCATTTCTTTGTTGTTAACCAAGACCATTTCTTTGTTGTTAACCAAGCCGCGTTTTGTAGCACCCCTTTCGTCCCAACATTTATACGTCTCTATTTTTAAAATGTGATTAAATTTTTATTATTTAAATAAAAAATTAATATTTAAAAATTTACTATTTTATACATAGTTAATTAGGGATAAGAAGTTGTAGTTATAATACTTTTATATTTATAAATAGTTATTATTTGATAATTTATAAGTATTTTAAAATATTTTATTATATATTTAGAATTATTATTTTTATATTTCATTTTTTGTAATTTTAAATATTAATTACATATTTTTATTCATAAAAAAATATTGAAAACATAGTTTCAATTATATATTTAAATATGTATAAAATACNTATTGATATTATAGATCAGGTCATGATAGAAATTGGGTTATAAATTTATGTGGCTGCTGATATGTGATCATTTAACGGCCTTCCGTTAAAAGTCAAAGTAAGTTAATGCCAGTAAAATCTCCGTCAAAGTACAAGTACCTAATTGAAAGTCTTTTTTGGTTTAACTAGTTGACCGCAAGTTTTTTCAGTTTAATAACCCACCTGCAAGTTAGTCCTCATTTTAGTGACGAAATTGCCATTTAACCCATTGGGATTCTATATTTACAACTTGTATGGGTCATGAAGTTTCAAACTTAAAGTGATGAAAATGTATAAAGTCTTAAGGTACTCTAAAATGTTTCTGTTACATAGTGAATCAAGTTATTATAGTTACAATTAGTTATGTTTAACTTCTTGCAAGAACACATCCTTATAATGGATATTCCACCTGTTGATAACATTTCTGGCCATTCTTCTCTAGTCTGCAAGCTAGTGACTATGTTGTTCCTTCTCTTCTTTTTTTTTTTGTCATAATCAGGAAGTACGGATTGATATTGTTCAACATGTCAGGACTAGAAATATTGTATTGCACTGTCAAGTTAACAAAGAAAAGGTTAAAGCAGGTCTGATTCTTCCTCAAAAGATTATCAAAACTCTTGGTGGTGCTGCCTATTAGTTCATCTGTTTCAGATTACGCTTACACTATTACATAATTCTTGTGTAATTCCACCTTCTGGGGGAAGTAACGAAAATAATAAAGATTCAACTGATGCACATGCCAATACTACAATTTTTAGTACTCCCTCTGTTCTTTTTATATTCTCCTAAGGTAAAATTTCAAGTTTTTTAGTAACATTAAATAAAATATGTAATATACTTCTAATTAAAGTTACATGTTAAAAAATAAGAATTGGAGTTTAAATAATAAAATATGGAGTTCATATTTTAATTATGAATGGAGTGGAGCAAGTGATAATTAAAGGTTTCAGTACAAGGTTCCCGGTACAAGGTCACAATTCAGAGAGCTATCATATGGACTTGATACTTGTTTTGTGTAATTGTGTGTCTTAAATCTTAATGGTCTATTTGTATTCGAGTGAGTACAGTATTAATAGAATGTTTTGGAGAACAACGTTATAAATGCGTTGCAGTAATCTTGTAATTAATTCAGTTTGTAACATTTCTTCTAATATATTGCATTTCTTTTCTTTCCTTGCCGTTGTATTCGAGCTTCATAAAAGTTGCATTCGAGCTTCAAAAAGTAGCTCTTGAAGACTCATTCTCATCATTTCTTAAAGTCTTGTAAGTTTGGAGAAAAGTCTATGAGCTTCTTGAAATGACCCCTCCACATGGATTATTGAATTTGTTATATATGTACATATAACTGAATTAAAAAAAAATAGTCACAAATACATTTATTTTCGCAAGAACTAGAACATTAAATTAAGTTTTGTTGTCACCAGCCTTTTTTTATATCAAATTTTTGTATAAGATATATATGGTGATAATATTAGATATCTCCGGATAAATATATATAAGATTCAGAAAACCCGTGTTTCCCGTAAACATTTCGAAACTAATGGAAGGTGAAAACAAACTTATTATCTATATATATGGGCTTAAAATACCATTTTCTTTTAAATATAAAAAGTGAAAAGGAAAATATTTTTGTTAGTATACATTTATTTTAATATATTAATTATTTTTTCCTTTCCTTGAGGTTGCATTGTAATTCTAACTACTACTAGAAAAATTGGATTGGACATCGTATCTTTAACATCGATTGCTAAAATCAGTGATGTTGACATGTTTTTAGACATTGATATTATTTTTACCGATGTTAAACAGTTATTTGCACATCTCTTGCGAAAATAACTGATGTCTCCTTTAATATTTAAAAAATAATTGTAATTGTGGTACATGGCCCGATACCGACCGATCTATCAAAACTTTTAATCTTTCAGTTTTAATAATATAATATTTATATTATAAAAAAATATAATATATTATTATAATATCTAAAATCAACTTTATCATTGGTGCAATCCTTTTTTTTTATAACTATTCAAGTGTAATATTATATAATTTTATCTAAATTATAACCTAAATTTTTTATTTTAAGAACTATAGTTACAATATAATTTTATGTAACTCCGTTGTACTTATAATTTTATGAATATTAAAATAATATTATTATTTTATTTATATTAATTAAATTTTATTACTATACTATTTTTTTATAATTAAAATATTAAAAATTTAGTAGTTGGTTTGAGTCAGACTATTCATATTTCTGCATCTAGCTCCAAATTAATTTATACTATCACAAGAGTTAAAGCTAGGTAGCTAGTATTAGTGTTTAGTCAGGGTGATCATTCTGATTGGAATATTAGTCAGGATACCAGTCATCTTCCCATGATAATGATCATATACAGATTTGGACTGCTGGCTTTTACTAGATTAGGAGACAAGTTGTGGACAGACCAGTTCCCATTAAGAAGAATGATTGGGTTCCCTGTTATTTGATAGAATCACTGTCTGGAACTCATAGTTGGGTAGTGTTGCGCTTCGTGAAAACTGCTGCTGAACCACTAATTCCTGGAGAACTTGAGTATAATGAACCACTAATTCCTGGAGAACTTGAGTATTATACGACTAAGTTTTTTGTACTCAAGTTGGAAGTACATAATTCTAACTCTAATGATGCTATACCATCATGTACTTGGACTGAAGAAGTAAAAGACTTGGGGAACGAGGAATTATTCATCGGAAGAGCTTCATCAGTATCTGTAGCATCGTNAGGAATGAGGAATTATTCATCGGAAGAGCTTCATCAGTATCTGTAGCATCGTCAGGATTCATAAAACCAAATAGCATTTACTTTACCGATGACAACTATGAACAATTTCTTAGCAAAGAAGCAGGAGGCCATGATATGGGAATCTTTGGAGCAAATCCAGCCTCATTTTCCAGGAATATCTCTCCATCGCTTCTCTCCACCACTTTGGTATATGTGAATAGACTTAGTTAAGCAAGCATAATTGTTTTGTTTTTTGATTCAATGGGCTATAGTATGGTATTATACAGTTTTGCTAATTATTTATGATAGAGACAGGTTCTGATTTTTAAGTTTGAAAAGAAACTATATGCTCATACAGAAACCAAGTTTTGAAGACAATTGTTTGTTATAAAAACTACACACAGTTTTCATAAAAATATGAACCTCACAGCCCATATTCTATTAAGAAGAAGAGCGTCTAGTCTTGCAAACTAGACTCCTTTTCTTTATTCCCTTGCAACATGTGGCGAAACTGAACTCTAAACAAAAAGAGCCAAAAAACCACAGAACAGGCTTTTGGTCCTTACTTACAACTTAGATACAGTGCTTGACTCCTCTGCTTAGTCTCTTCGTTTACTCCTGCTAAGCTGTCCTCTGTAAGCATGGATTCGAACTCCAATACAAATGAATGCACTTCGTCCAAATATGCCTTTGCTTGTGTGAACTTTCAGGTACAATCTCAATTCAACAACAATATGTTAGACTTTGCTTTTCAGTTTTTTAGTTGTTTGCATTTCTTATAATGATATTAAAATGTTAGTCATACTTCTTTCTAAGGAGAAAAATAAACAAGGCTAAAAACTAGTTCACATACTAAGCTGAGATCTGCAAATTCAAGTTCAATTAATTCTCAGAGTTGTTATCAAGTTTTAGTTTTAAGTGGAATTTGAACTTGTATTGTATGGTGAATCATGTATCTAATTATTAATTGAACACCAGAACAAGGATGCTCTCTATATTTTAGAGGAGTATTTAATAACTTATATTTCTAATGCTAGATTGTTCAATTTTACAACATGCTGTAAACACTTTTAATAACAGAAAAGCATTTCTAGCCAGCCCATTTTGTACAGCGGTTTCTGAAATTGCTTTCCAGCTTCAAACTTTCCCTCAAATGCTCATCCTTATCATCTTTCCATTCTCAAAAGTCTTGGTCTTCCACTGCTCTAAAAGTGCGTCTATTGCAGTCCACATATGTATAATTATGAAAATTGGAAATTAGGAAGAAGATACGTCTAAAATGTGTAGATAGACTATATGTATAATTACGAAAGTCGAAATTTAGTGGATTAGTACTGTACAGCTTTTTTTAACGTGTAGAAATTTAGTTGAATAGCATAAGTCTGGAGGAAAAGAAGTGATGCATAGAAAGACTAACAAATGACATCTATGAGACTCTGGTGAAAATAAATAAATTTGGCTATAAATATATGAACCCCTCAAGCATAACATATACAACCTATCCACCCAACAAAACATCTAAAGCATATAATCGAAATGTGTAAATTCACCTGGTATTACACAATCATGGTTCTTCTCATCTTCTTGCACCACCAAATAGTTTCTTCATCTATGCATTTGAGTCCTTCCATGCAAAAAATTGCATTGTTCCAGTTTAAGCTGAGCTTGGCAATTAGCACTCCTCATAATTGCTCTTATTTTTCTCCATACTATGATTATTACGAAATTCCTTCACACCCAAAGACAATGAATTGGAGCATGAGTTCCAATCACTGCACATGGGAGGGAGTNGCTGAGCTTGGCAATTAGCACTCCTCATAATTGCTTTTATGATTCTCCATACTATGATTATTACGAAATTCCTTCACACCCAGCATGAGTTCCAATCACTGCACATGGGAGGGAGTGAGCTGTGAACACAAGACGGGAAACGTAATAGGACTTGATCTAAGTTGCAGCCAGCTGGAAGGAGCCATACTTGCAAACAGCACCCTCTTCCAACTCTCTCATCTCCNCGGGAAACGTAATAGGACTTGATCTAAGTTGCAGCCAGCTGGAAGGAGCCATACTTGCAAACAGCACCCTCTTCCAACTCTCTCGTCTCCACTTCCTCAACCTTTCTCACAACAACTTTTCCCTCTCCAATGAGTTCCCTCAGGAATTTGGTTTCTTTGCAAAAGGTTTGACACATCTCAACCTTTCTCGTACTCAATTTTCTGGAAGAGTCCCCTCAGGAATATCTCATTTGTATAAACTGGTCTCACTCGATCTAAGTTTCAACTCTGAGCCTAAACTTGGAGAAGGAGTGTTTAAATCAGTAATGCAGAATATGAGTCAACTCAGAGTGCTTAATCTTGAATCAGTTAACATCTCTTCCGTTGTACCCATGAATTTGTCTACTTCTCTAAGAGTTCTTAACCTTGATTATCCCAAGAGGTTTTCCACCTCCCCAATTTACAAGTGCTACATTTACATTGGAATCTTATCACTGGTATGTTACCCACGAATTTGTCTACTTCCCTAAGAGTTCTTAACTTTGATTATACTGATTTATATGGAGTAGTACCCCAAGAGGTTTTCCACCTCCCCAACTTGGAAGTACTAGTTTTATATCCATCTCCTGCTAGTAGAAATAAACTCAAAGGTAGATTACCCAAAGTTAAGTGGGGAAGTAGTGCTACTCTTCGAGTCCTTGATCTAGAAGGCACAGACATAGATGGAGGGATACCTGATTCAATAGGTTTTCTGGAGTCGTTGTCCACTTTGGAACTCTACTATTGTAATTTGTCTGGGCCGATGCCAGCATCCCTAGGGAACCTGAGTCAACTTACTTGCTTGGGCCTCAGTAATAATAATCTCAATGGCCCAATTCCAACATCTATAGGGAATCTGGATCAACTTACTTCCTTGGGCCTCGGTTATAATAATCTCAATGGCCCAATTCCAACAGATTTAGTAAACCTTACTAAGCTAAAATATCTTGTGCTTTTCGGTAACGATTTTAGTGGTCCTCTACCTCCTTGGTTGTTTCACCATCCATCATTGCAAGTCTTAAATTTTGATTATAATAGATTTACAGGTCAGTTACCTGAATTTGACTCCTCCAAATCACAGCTGCAAGAATTTGATTACCTACATTTGTCATCAAACAATTTCAGTGATGTTTTAGATATTGAAATGTTTTCAAGCCTTGAATACCTCAGCTCTCTTGATCTTTCTCATAATAGTCTCTCGGTGAAATGTATGGCCACACTCCCTTCTACGCCTTACCATTTGGGCTTGTCATTCTGCAACATTCAAGAGTTCCCGCACTTTTCAAGAGACGCAGAGATTGAATTGTATAATGTAGACCTATCAAACAATCAAATTGAAGGGGAGATTCCTCATTGGATTGGGTTAGTGGACTCTCTACTCTGAATCTTTCTCACAACAGATTAACAGGTGATCTTGAGAAACTACCTTGGAATAATATTAGGTATCTCGATCTTCAGTCGAATATGTTAAATGGATCGTTGCCCAACTTGATCTGTAATTCTAGTTTTCTTGAGATTCTAAATTTGTCTAACAACAAGTTGAGCGGTGTACTCCCGGTATGCCCAAAAAATTTGACGAGTCTTTCTGTGTTTGATCTGCGGATGAATAATATTGAGGGGAACCTTCCATCAACCTTGTCAAATTTTCGTAATTTGCAAAGTTTAAATTTGTATGGAAACATATTAGAGGGAAGAATTCCTTCTTCTTTTGCTGAGTTTGCATACTTAGAAATGCTTGATCTTGGAAGAAATCAAATAAATGATACATTTCCGTACTGTTTGGAAGCTCTTCCAAATTTCCAAGTTCTTGGTCTGAAATCGAATCAGTTTCATGGTCTAATAAACAAGAGTTCTACTGTTGAACACCCGTTTCCTAGCTTGAGAATCATGGATCTGTCGGACAATGAGTTTTTAGGTCCACTGCCAGCAATATATTTTAGAAACTTCAAGGCTATGATGAATGGTGAAGTGAATAAAATAAAGCGTAGTTATATGGAACATAGTACCTATTACAGTGATTCCACGACTCTCGTGATTAAAGGAGTAGAGGTAGAGTTAATAAGGATTCTAACTATATTCTCAACCATCGATGTATCAAGCAACCATTTTGATGGGGAGCTTGTAGAATCCATTGGAAATTTAGCTTCACTTAGATATCTCAATTTATCTCACAATTATCTCGGAGGCCACATATCATCCGAGATTGGAAAATTGTCAATGTTGGAATCACTAGACCTCTCATCCAACCAACTTGAAGGAGAAATTCCGCAACAGCTCACTAATATATATTCACTTTCACTTCTAAACCTATCTTGCAATCAACTCAGCGGTCATATTCCACAAGGTTCTCAATTCAATACATTTGAAAATGATAGCTATGTTGATAACTTAAAGCTGTGTGGAAAGCCATTGTCCAAAGAGTGTGAATATGATATTGTGATGCAAAAAGAAGGTGAAGATGAGGATGAATACTTTTTTGATGGTTTTACTTGGGAAGCTGTGGTGATTGGATATGGCTGTGGAGTGGTACCTGCATTTATTATCGGATACTTAATGTTGCTGGCAGGAAAACCAAAATGGTATGCTGGAATTATTGGCAGTGAATTGGGCTTGAAGATCAGGAGGATGGAAATTAGTATGCGATTATAATGATTTGCTATGGTATGTGTCTTATGTTACCTGGCATCCCATTAAATCAAGTATTGTACAATTATATAGCCATATGTGTCTTTTATAATCTAATTCCATGCATTAACCCTTGGGTGATGATATAATATTAAAGTCCCTGCGAAGGAAAATCCCACTGGCAAACTACAATAATATAATAGCATATATTATCTCAGCATTTATTACATGAAATTATTTTCGTAATATATGTCTTGTCTATCATGTTAGAGATTCTTGTTTTTCCGAAGTTTGGCTCTGGAATGTAGGAACAACTGTCTAAGTCCTGTTAAAATCACTGCAATATTTTTTATATCCGTACAAGAGCTTACTGAAACTGGCGAGGGATTAGCTAGGCTTGCTGAGGTACTGTGCCCACCTTTTAAATTTCATTTAGTTGTCATGCAGAATATACACATTTTTTCCGTCTATTCCATTTCTCTTCCTATAGTGTCATACATGAGTATCACTGGTGTGTGTGAGCCTGTTGCCATACAAAAACACACGGTATAATATACAAACACATATACTTTCAAAATAAAGTTGCTTTTTTCTTTTTCTTTCTGTTCTAGTTTTGGTGTGTGTGCATATATGTTTAAGCAGTGTAATTAGGGGCTTTATTTGCTTTAAATGCCTCATTGTATATTGATTTAGGTGGTAATCACAGTTTTAATTTTTACTAGGGTCGAACAAATTAAAGGGTAAAATAGTGTTTCATGAAGTGACTTGAAGTAATCATTGTGTCTTGACAAGTTTTGATGGAAGTTTGAGAATTGATTGGCTTTTTGTAGCTTATAAGTTACAAGATTAAGCAAGGCAGTAGATTTTTTCAAGGTAGGACATATATATAAGCTATAATATGGAATTGTGCTCACACTGTTTTGGTTTTGTCAGCATGAAAATAGGATCGTTGCGATATATTTGATTTAATCTAGTGTGTAGTGACTGCTTGTAGGTGAAGTAGAGTGTGAAGTAGTGGTGAAGTAGATAAGAAGATAGGAGAAATAGATTAGGGATTGCAAGTAGCTCAGTATTGGAAAGGTTTGTGACAGAAATGAGTTACTTGAAGTAAAGACTGACAAACTTAAAGAAACTGAGAACTTCATATTGACAAAGTACTAAGAACTTAAGAGCAAAGGTTTGGTGATTAGTCAGACTGAAAAAAATGATTGGCCAATCAATAGCTTAAATAACTTTAGGGTTTTTTATGTGCCCNTGCGATATATTTTATTTAATCTAGTGTGTAGTGACTGCTTGTAGGTGAAGTAGAGTGTGAAGTAGTGGTGAAGTAGATAAGAATATAGGAGAAATAGATTAGGGATTGGAAGTAGCTCAGTATTGGAAAGGTTTGTGACAGAAATGAGTTACTTGAAGTAAAGACTGACAAGCTTAAAGAAACTGAGAACTTCATATTGACAAAGTACTAAGAACTTAAGAGCAAAGGTTTGGTGATTAGTCAGACTGAAAAAAATGATTGGCCAATCAATAGCTTAAATAACTTTAGGGTTTTTTATGTGCCCAGTCTCAACACTCGTATTCAGTATCCACCTCCAAAGTATTTATAAATCCAATAAGTCATATCAAGATTTTATCAACATGCTACTTAATGGAAGAAGGTAGGCTTTGCTTCGATGGTATTGGTGTATATAAAAATTTGTTGAGGTGCATATGTTTTCATATGCATACTATATTCTAATAGTATTATAATTATCCAAACGCTTTTGGGGAATTAACTTTAAAGTTGTAATCGTTTTTTTTTTTTTTGAAATGTTGTAACTAATTGTAACTGTTGGGTATACTGGTTTACATGGAGAATTACCCCAAGAGGTTTTCCACCTCCCCAATTTACAAGTGCTAGATTTATATGGGAATAACAAACTCACTGGTATGTTACCCACGAATTTGTCTACTTCTCTTAGAGTTCTTAACCTCTATAGAACTGGTTTACATGGAGTAGTACCCCAAGAGGTTTTCCACCTCCCCAATTTACAAGTGCTAGATTTATATGGGAATAACAAACTCACTGGTATGTTACCCACGAATTTGTCTACTTCCCTAAGAGTTCTTAACCTCTATAGTACTGGTTTATATGGAGTAGTACCCCAAGAGGTTTTCCACCTCCCCAACTTGGAAGTACTAGATGACAGGTTCTATCTCCTGCTAAATATAAGATGACAGGTAGATTACCCAAAGTTAAGTGGGGAAGTAGTTCTACTCTTCGAGTCCTTGATCTATCTTACATACACGTAGATGGAGGGATACCTGATTCAATAGGTTTCCTCCGGTCATTGGACTCTTTGTATCTCGGCGATTGTAATTTGCTTGGGCCGATACCAACATCCATAGCAAACTTGGGTCAGCGTACTTACTTGGGCCTTCGTGGTAATAATCTCAATGGCCCAATTCCAACAGATTTAGTAAACCTTACTAAGCTAAAAGATCTTGACCTTTTCGGTAACGATTTTAGTGGTCCGTTTCCTTCTTGGGTTTCTCCGTTTAGAGAACTCGATCGCTTATCTTTGAGTAATAATTCACTAACAGGACCTCTACCTCCTTGGTTGTTTCACCATCCATCATTGCAAGTCTTAAATTTAGGTTCTAATGGATTCACAGGTCAGTTACCTGAATTTGACTCCAAATCACAGCTGCAATCTTTTTATTGTAACAACAATTTACCCTATGGACCCATTCCACAATCATTTTTTCAACTTGTCAACCTCACTTGCCTAGATTTGTCATCAAACAATTTCAGTGGTGTTTTAGATATTGAAATGTTTTCAAGAAATATAGAGACAATTGATTTTTTAGATCTATCAAACAATCAAATTGAAGGGAAAATTCCACATTGGATTGGTTTGATGGGTTCTAGGTCCCTGTACTACTCATATCTGAATCTTTCATGCAATAAGCTAACTGGTGGTCTTGAGCAATTACCTTGGAAAAGTATTACATATCTCGATTTGCAGTTCAACATGCTCAATGGATCATTACCCGCCTTATTCTGTAATTCCACCTCTCTTGAGATTCTAAATTTGTCTCGTAACAAATTGAATGGTACACTCCCCATTTGTCCAACAAGTTTGATGGCTACACTTTCAGTGTTTGATTTGCGGATGAATAACATTCAGGGGAGCCTTCCATCAATTTTATCAAATTTTCGTAATTTACAAAGTATAAATCTACATGGAAACAAATTACAAGGAAGAATTCCTTCTTCTTTTGCTGAATTTGAACAACTGGAAACTCTTGATCTTGGAAGTAACCAAATAAATGACACTTTCCCGCACTTTTGGAAGCTCTTCCACATCTCCAAGTTCTTGTTCTGAAATCAAATACGTTTCATGGTCTTATAGAGAAGAGTTCTAAGGTTGAACACCCTTTTCCTAGCTTAAGAATCATTGATCTGTCGTATAATGAGTTTTCAGGTCTACTGCCTGCAACGTATTTCAAAAACTTCAAGGCTATGATGAATCATGAAGTGAATAAAATAGAGCGTAATTATATGGACCGAAGAAGGTATTATACGGATTCTACAAGTCTAGTGATTAAAGGCGTGGATATTACATTGGAAAGAATATTAACTGTTCTCACAACCATTGATGTATCAAGCAACAATTTTAAAGGGGAGATTGCTGAATATTTCGGAAATTTAGTGTCACTCAGATTACTAAATTTATCTCACAATAATCTCACAGGCTACATACCACCCTCGATTGGAAAATTGACTCTGCTGGAGTCACTAGACCTCTCAGCTAATCGACTTGAAGGAGAGATTCCTCAGCAACTTACCGGCATATATTCGCTTGAACTTCTAAACCTGTCTTATAACCAACTTAGAGGTCATATTCCACAAGGTTCTCAATTCAATACATTTGATAATAATAGCTATGTTGGTAACTTTGGGCTATGTGGAAAGCCATTGTCNGAAGCCATTGTCCACAGAGTGTGAACATGCTATTGTGATGCAAAAAGGTGAAGACGAGGATGAATATTTTTTTAGTGGTTTTACTTGGGAAGCCGTGGTGATTGGATATGGTTGTGGAGTGGTTCCGGCATTTATTATCGGATACTTGATGTTGATGGCAGGAAAACCAAAATGGTATGCTGGGATTATAGCTAGGGAATTGGGCCTCAAGATCAGGAGGATGGAGATTAAATTGCGATAAATAAAGATTTGCGGTAATTTGTATATCATGTTAACGGTCATTCCAATTCCTATGTAGTCAAAAATTGTGAAATAATATACTCATATCTGTATTCTGCTCTATTTGTATGGCTTATAGAAGAAAGTCACAGCTTGTAGGTGACATCAAATAATATTTTTGCTAAGAAATGAAAATGTCTTAGTTATACACTGCTTAGAGCTTTCCTCTGTCAACACTGCTTTGAGCTCGAACATGAAAGAATGTAACTCATCGAGAAATGGATTGATATCATTCCTGGTATCCTCAATCCATTGCAGAACTTTCGTAGATGGACTTAATATCTGATCCCTGTCAGGTACAAGCTATCCAACAATAATATGTTAGATATTGCTCTCCGTTTTTCTTTTGACATTTCTAATAATGCTACTAAAATGTTATTTGGACTTCTCTTTGAAGATTAACAACAACAAGGTTACAAGGGATGTAAACTAATTTACCTCTAGTAGCATAATTTCACATACCAAGCTGAGATCTGCAATGGACGGATGGAATTTTCCCAGCAAAAGCTTACCATCGCCATTGAGCCAGAAAGATTTAATCTTTGCAAGAGATTTACACAGAATTTTTTAATTTTTGACAGCAGCTTCTAGATTCAATTTAAGACCAAGTAGAGGCGCGCCTCTACTATTCTTAAAATATCCAGCTGAGAAGAAAAGTTAAAACCATGAAGTTATAGGCCATTTTGCAAGATGTTGTCGATGTATGATAATTTGTCCTAAAATTTCTAACAGGAAGAGTACCTTGATATGTGCCATTCCTGGTGTTAAGATCTGTAGCATTTCTGGTGCTTGACTCTGGATCTCTCCTCTGATTCTATAAATCATTGATAGCTTTTACCAACTTAGCCAATGCATCTCTTGTAAGCCAGAGTTTCACACAAGACTTACCACAAACAAATAACAGATCACAACAAATTTTATTCCCGAATGGAATGGCTCTGATACCATTGATAGCATAAATCATTACTTCAAACTTATATGTGAATTTATCTATGAAATGTAAACATCAAGATGAGAAGAAACTATATGTAAACAAGTGTTAGAGAAGGAGAAGAGACGAGAACAGAGATTTGGAGATGAGAGAACTTTCTTACTAAACTTCTTGATTTTTTTTCAATTACAATCTCTAGTCCTATTTATACAATCTACGGTTTAGCTAGACATAAATTGGAAATGAATAGGAAATTGAAAAAACTGTCTCAACAACTTTTCCCGCCAAAAGTTTATTTCCCTATTTTATTTTATCTATACTGTATTCTTTAAAGAAGTAAAATATTAATCAAAGTGTTATAGTTATATACTAAAACATATTAGCCTTCCACTAGAGAGCCTAGTTATCAGATCAAGGGGATGTTTGGATGCAAGATTAACAATACACTGCCTGGGAGCCTGGGAGGGCTATGACAGATTGAAGAGGCATGAAATTTGGGCATGTATAGTAAGTTAATGGAACAAGGAGGATTCTGATGCATAGGATGTTTGAATATCTGGTGGTTATTGTGTTAATATTATTGTCAGCCGAGATCATGATATTGATCGATAAGAATAGCTGTAAATATTGCTAGACTTGATCTCTTACTTGTGATAGAAGTGCTTCTTTAATTAAGTAACATGCCTCTTTTATATAAGGTGCTTTTCTTAAGTAACATGGCTCTTTTGGACTACGCATGAATTAGTAAAATCTTTTTTTCTTAATACCGGTTACATGGTATTAGAGCAGTAACGATTCACTTTCTTCATTATTATATGGAACATCAACATGACCAATTTACAAGGTGATACCGACACAACTTCTGTTGTTGCAACTTCGGCCTCAACTAAACCATCTGTTTTTGATGGCCTCACAAGGATGACCCAACTATTACGACAGACTCCAACTGCCAAATCAATCATCAGTTTCTGCTGTCCTTATTGGCATCAAACTCAATAGCACAAATTAGCTTTGGCATCAAACTCAATAGCACAAATTAGCTTTATGATCTCAAGTTCTGGAAATATTTATCTTAATCCGTAATATACTGGGATACATAAATGTTGATCTCCCTGAACCATCTACAGCAGATTCTGGATTTCGTCGAAGGAGGACAGAAAGCACTGTTGTTAAAGGGTGGCTAATTAATTCTATGAACCCATCTCTTATTCGGTGTCCCACTGCATATCAGGTATCTATGATTGCTACTACTGATACTTCTAAGTGTATGATCTTAAAAAATGAGTGATAAAAACTATACAAGGGGAT
>QRFB01000356.1:79533-101224 GCA_008931105.1 Oenanthe javanica
GATTTACCTCTAGTAGCATAATTTCACATACTAAGCTGAGATCTGCACTGGAAGGTCGGAAGTTTCCCAGCAAAAACTTACCATGCCACTGAGCCAGATAGTTTCAATCTTTGCAAGAGATTTAGACGGAACTTTTTATTTATTACAGCAGCTTCTAGATTCAATTTACGACCAAGTAGAAGTGCACCTTTTCTATTCATAACATACCTAGCTGAGAAGAAAAGTTAAAACCATGAAGTGATAGGCCATTTTGCAAGATGTTGTCTCATATTCAGTAAATGTATTAATTATTTATTAGAGTTGCTACAAAACAAGTGTACGAGATTCCACTCTGCAGGTAGATGTATGATAAATTGTCCTAGAATTTAATCGCATCATGAAGCGGAAAGGTGTGACTGTGTATAATTTATAGTGTGTGACTGTAATATATACTGATANCGTTTATTACTTAATCAAGTTTCTATGCAATTGACATGGCAACGTGCAGCCAACTTTTGGGGAAATTTTAGTTCACCTAAGACGTGCCTTCATGTTGAAGATACTCTGCAATCTGCATGTTTTGAAATTCTTACCTAAAAACCAGAGCCAAAGCTAGAAGGAAATCAAGTTTTTTTAGCCAACAAAAATGGCCCTTTCACTGTCTAATAAAAGATCTAAATCATCAAAAAGAGCTGCAAAAAACATGGTTTCTTACAATATATACTTTCCAAGTTACTATATCGAGTTCCGTTGACACTGCTTCTCTTGATTCTTGTCTTCCTCTGGTCTTCTCTACCACCACCGTTATCTCTGGTCACATTGTCCACGTATGTGTTTCGTCTAGAAGGCTCAACAATCTCTATTGCCTTTCTGCTATCACCCAACCCAACCTTGACATCCCTCTTCCACTTATTAATGCTAGCGCTGTTAGTGATCATAAACTTGAAGTTAGTAAACAAGAAAGTGTTCCTAGTGTTGATATCAAGAACAACACAACTCTTGTTACGCAAGATATTGCCAGTCATATTCAAGAGACCAACATTAATGATCATCAACTCGAAGTTATCATACGAGAGAGTACTGGTCCTACTGTTGATGATAAGCTTAAGAATGACACAAATCTTGTTACCCAAGATAGTCCTAGTTATAATGTTCAAGAGAACAACACAAACCTTATTGTTAACAACATTGTTGACAAAAATAAGCTTTCAGAGTTTGAATCTGCTGTGAAAGTGGTGGAAGAGCATCTGCAAGTGCATCGATCATGGAGATCGAACTCAAGAGGCCTCGCAACATGTGATGGCAGGGGGGTTTATGTGTATGATTTACCACCAAAGTTTANGTTACGGATTAAAAATTAGGTCGTCTTTAATGTGTAATTAATGCTAGGGTTTGAGGGAGGTTCGAGCTTTAACGGTTACGTTAACGTTTCGTGACTATCTCGGGTCCTCGTTAACTGCCTACGTATCTCAATGTGTGTGAGAATCAAGCCAAAAAACGTAGTTCTAATGTTGAGGGGTTAGGCCCTTTATATAGGCGCACGAGGGCCTATGAATCAGATTAGAATTAGGAGACTTGGTGACCAAGTCTCCTAGTGACAAGGTTGTTGAAACCTCTTAGGAATGAGGGTCCTCATTGAACTCTTCACACGTTAGGGTTTCTAGATCCTTCTACGATGAGGGCTTCAATAGGTTTCTTGAGCCTTTACTAAGTCTCTATTAATTAATTACAAAATTAATTAATAACAAAGGCTTAACGGGCCTATGACTTCAACAGAACTTCTAGGTTGGACTTACAAATCCAATTGATCCTTGGATTACAAATCCAGTTGATCCTAGGATTTATTTTCCTTGTTCGTTTCAAGGGCCTAAGCTTTTGGACCATGCTAGGTCTAATAAATAAAATAATAAATGCTATATCTATTATTTCCTCAGGTATTTTTCACCCATATCAATGTGTATGATTTACCACCAAAGTTTAACAAGGATTTGGTAGCTCACTGTAGTGATATGTCTCCCTGGTTGGATTTTTGTGAATATTTTAGAAATAAGGCACTGGGGGAGCCAATATTGAAGCTTGGAAAAGGCTGGTACAATACTCATCAGTATTCCTTGAAACCAATTTTCCACTCCAGAGTTTTGAGGCATCCTTGTAGAGTTTACAATGAGAATGAAGCCAAACTATTCTATGTCCCATTTTATGGTGGCTTAGACATCTTGAGATGGCATTTCAAGGAGGCCTCTCCTGATGTTAAGGACACTCTGGCTTTGGCACTTATAGAATGGCTTAAAGTGCAGAAACCATGGGGTCTAAACTCAGGCAAAGATAATGTCTTTGTTTTGGGTAAAGTTTCATGGAATTTTCGGAGAAGGAATGATTCTCTGTGGGGGAGTACATTATTAAATCTTGAAGAAATGCATAACCCAATAAAGCTATTAATCGAAAGGCAACATTGGCATGTTAATGACATTGGAATCCCATATCCTACCTACTTCCATCCTCACTCTGATGAAGATATCATCTCATGACAATTTAAGATCATACAATCAAGCCGTAACAGCCTCATTAGCTTTGCAAAAGGAGCAAGACCTGATTCTCTAGACAGTATAAGATCAGTGTTGATCAACCAATGCACTTTAGCAATTACTGGAAAATGCAAGTTCCAGAATTGTAGTTCAAGAGGTTCTGATCAACCTGAATCCATCATCGAATATTCTTGGAATCTGAATTCTGTTTACAACCTCCCGGTGACAGTCCGAATAGAAAATCTGTATTTGATTCTCTAATCTCAGGTTGAATCCCTGTGTTTTTTGATCCTTTCACAACTTACTATCAATATTCATGGCATTTGCCTGAGTATCATGGAAAGTATTCAATGTTCATAGATCAAGAAGAGGTGAGAACATCGAAGGTGAATGTGGTAGTGTGGCTAATGAAGATACCTAAGAAGGCAAGGGATGATATGAGGAGGTATATAGTGTATGAATTGTTGCCTGGATTGGTATATGGAGATTCAAGTTCATAGTTTGAAAACAAGATGCCTTCTCTATAACAATGAATAATCTCCTTGAAAAGGTGACTAGATTGGAGTAAAGTGCATAATTTTATGGTGTCAAATACTATTAGTTCAAAACTGCAAATATGTATCATATGATTGCTTGATAATTTGATAATTATCTAATTAGACAAGAAAATCCAGTTTGATGATTCTTTACTCATATGATTCCATCTATCAACAAAATATATCTCTGTATAGTTTTATTCATTATTGCATAAATCGTATCACGAGAATCCTAGGCTCATATAATTTATACTTTACGGTGAACATTTCCCTTGCTTCACAGCGCAAGCACTTTTAGTCCTCACCACAACAATACTACGATGTCTTTATAATCTTTATTATCACGCACTTTATTCGCCACACAAATTGCACACAAAGTAGCTATTAGTTAACCATTGGAACTCAAGCCTCGATCCCAGTTATCAAGCTACTCCTAAAACTTTCTTGATATCATTCTGCAGAAGTCGAAATGATCATATGTTAGCCACAACATAATAAACTTGATATATTGATTAAATACAGCCCCAAAATGTTCTATGAGTAGTCATGTGCAAGTAATTTTTACCTCAAAGGTAAGTGGAGTTTTTGTAGGAGCATAACGTTCAACAAGTTTTCCATCTTTGTCAACTAAAAACTTGGCAAAATTCCATTCAATTTCATCCCATTTGAGCGACTTGAGGTACTTGTACAATGGAGCAGCATCCGATCCATTCACATCAATCTAAAAAACCATAACCACGTAGATTTGTTAGTTTAAAAAATGTTTTTATTGAAAGATATCCTTAATACTGTGACTATAAATCAAAACTTGTACTAAAATCCCTACCTTACTGAAAATAGGATATTCAACTTTGAAATGTGTGCAAACAAAATGTTAAATTTCTTCATTAGTCCCGGGCTCCTGTCCATTAAATTGGTTGCATGGAAATGCAAGAATCTCTATAAAAGGTAGTTTTTATTTTTCAAAGAATCTCTATCTTTCATACTTTCTGAGTTTTGATAATATAATTGTCATACAACTTCACATGTGACGGTGTTGGAGGTGATGAATATTCTAGTGGTGGATTATAGAAATTAGAGTTATGAAATGGAGTTGGGGAAGAAGGAGTGAAATACCATGGATTAGCTGTAACCAAGTCAATGATCGCCATGTCCGAGGAATGACTGGCTCTGATACCACTTGTCATGAACTTGATAATTAGGATTTGAGAATTAAACTACGATATACATGAATATAAAGTGCAAGGAAAGAAATGCAGAAAAAGAAGGATAAAATCTAAATATCCATCATCATTCATAATTCAAAAAGAGTATACTATAAACCTATATATAGAGCTTATGTTGTTATGTTGGGATTTGTTATTGGGCTGTCACACTCGATCAATAGTTGTATCATCTGGCCAATAGTAATCTCCGGCCCTAATCAGCTTAAATTGTAACAGGACCATATGCTGCTCCATAACGACATTGAAGCTCTCACATTCACGAGCAATCTCTCCTAATTGTCTGCCGCATCGAGGCCATTTGTCAGTGGTAACACTAATTCCAAATACTCTTATTATCAAGATATATAAATAGGGATTTTATGATTTTAACTAAAGAGACGAATGAAACCGAGTCAAAATTCAAAGATCGTATTGAAGAATGGGATGTCAAAAATCATCAAGCTATTACATTCTTTAGAAATCTTCTATTTCCAAAATCAATATGCAGTTTGGAAATTTTGAAACTGCAAAGAAAATTTGGGATTTATTGGCATCTCGGTATACTACTTCTTATCTCTCTCATCAATACCAAATCATGAATCCTCTAAACAAGAAAAAATAAGTGTCCGATCAACCGGTAGCTGATTTTCTTGCTCAGATACAACCACTTTGGGATCAGTTAACTTTGTCTAAGCCCAAGTGGTTACATATAGAGGATGTCATACTTTATCACACTTATCGTGATCAACAACGTCTCATCCAGTTTCTGGTTGCTCTCACTCAGGACTTCGAACCAGTTAGAGCCGCTCTTCTCCATCGTGTTCCACCGTCCTCTTTAGAGAGTGCTTTAACTGAACTTATTTCTGAGGAAACTCGGCTCGACAAAGGCAAAACTAGTCCAGAAGATGATACTATCCTAGTAGTATCTTCAGCTATCACTTATGACAAACCATTTTATAGGTTCTATCATCAAAATGGACATGTAACCAAGGATTGTGCAGCACTTCGCAATCACACATGTCAGCATTGCCATCAAAAGGGTCATTACTTTATCCAGTTTTGTAAGAAAAAGCCATCCTTCCACTCAAATAAGTTTTCTCAATCTTCAGCTGCTGTAACATCTGAATCTACATCAGCAACTTCATCAACATTCACTAGCGAGCTTGAATCCTTGCTTAGACAGGTTTTATTAAAAGCCAACTCTCCCTCAACTGCATTCTCTGCCACTTCAGGTACTTCTTGGTATTTTGATTCTGCATGTTGTAATCATATGACAAATGATACATCTATACTTGCCACGAAAACACAGAGCTAATGCCTTCCAAATATTCAAACTGCAAATGGTTCTACTATGAAAGTGACACATATTGGAACTGTATCCACAGAAGATCTTTATCTTCCTGACACATACTTTGTTCCTAATCTCTCACTTAATCTTGTTTTCATTGGTCAACTATGTGATCTTGGTCTTAACATTATATTTACCTCTTCCAGTTGTCATGTACAGGATCCTCAGACAAGACAAACTCTTGGGACAGGACGTAGATGCAGAAGATTGTTTAAGCTCAGTTCCCTTCAACTTCTTATATCACCACCATCATCCACTCATCTAGCTTATTCTGTTTCACTTACAACCAGTATATGGTATTCCCGATTAGGTCATCCTTCATATGCTCGTTTAAAAAGTCTAGTTTCCAGTGGTCATCTTAGTAGTGTTAATGTAGACACAATTGACTGTGTGTCATGTAAACTGACAAAACAACATGCTCTTCCTTTTCCTATTCATTATAAAAAATCATCTGCTACTTTTGATCTTATACATTCTGACATTTGGGGTCCCTCTCCAACCCCGACTATAGGTGAGTCAAGATATTATGTGATATTTGTTGATGATTTTTCTCGTTACACTTGGATATATATTTTGAAAAATTGATTTGAAATAGGAGAAACTTATAAAAATTTTGCCACTATGATTGACACTCAGTTCAAAAAGAAAATCAAACTCTTTTGTGCCAATAATGCCAAAGAATACAAAAAATCTGAACTTACCAAATTCTTAGCATCTTATGGTACTATTGCTCAAATTTCGTGTCCTTACACGTCACAACAAAATGGCCGTGCTGAACGAAAACATTAACACATCCTTGATACGATTCGAGCTCTTCTCATTTTATCTTCTTGTCCATAATTTTTTTTTGAGGGGGGGAAGCTGCATTAAATATTGTCCACGCATAAATATGATTCCTTGTCCTATTATCGATAACATGTCACTTTATGAAAAATTATATGAAGAACCACCATCATATGATTCTCTTAAGGTTTTTGGTTCAGCATGTTTTGTTCTTCTTCCTCACACGAAAGAACAAAACTCGAGCCACGTGCTCGACTTTGTTATTTTATTGGTTATGGTAGTGGTTAGAAAGGATACCGTTGTTGGGATCCTATCTCTCAACGACTATGAATTTCTCGTAATGTAACATTTTAGGAACACAAAATGTTCTCATTTATGTCAAATTTTCAAATTGACACTTCTACTAGCATTTCTCACTTTACAAATCCTTTTGTTGATATATATCTTAGTGATGAATATGTAGAACCATCAACATCTCCTGACATATTTTTGACATATCCTCCAATTGAGATCATACAACCATTCCCCATTACTAATGTTTCTTCAACAGAATTTCAGTCAGAGGATTCTAGTGTTGAGCCTCTCAATCAACCTCTTGTTCATCACTCTACTCGAGTAAGACAACCTTCTGTTCGACTAACTAATTATCATGTTTATTCTACTATACAGTCATTACATGAGCCTCAAAATATAGAGAGGTTAGTGTTAACCCTCTTTGACAGAAAGTAATGGTAGAGGAACTCCAAGCATTAGACAAAACTCACACTTGGAATCTAGCTACTTTACCTCCTGGCAAAACAACGGTGAGTTGTCGATGGATTTACAAAATTAAAACCAAATATGATGGCTTCATTGATTGGTATAAAGCTCGCCTAGTCGCTAGAGGCTTTACTCAAGAATATGGCATTGATTAATTATGAGAAAACTTTTGCACCAGTTGCTCATCTCACCTTCGTTCGGAGTTTACGTGCTGTTGGAGCATCAAAACATTGGGATATGTGGCAAATGGATGTCAAGAATGTCTTTCTAAATAGAGACTTACATGCGAAAGTTTATCTTAAACCTCCTCCAGGTTTTTCTCACTCTCCAAATCAAGTGCTCAAGCTTAATAAGGCTCTGTATGGTCTTAAACAAGCACCTCGAGTATAGTTTGAAAAATTTAGTACTGTAGTTCGGCAGTTGGGTTTTTTCTCTAGTCAATATGATCATGCCCTTTTCATCCGAAAATATGAACATGGAATTGTTTTACTTCTTCTATATGTGGATGATATGATTATCACTGGAAATGATACTGCAGGTATTACTGAACTCAAACAATTTCTGAATCAACAATTTGAAATGAAAGATATTGGCTCATTAAGCTACTTCTTGGGTCNCTTGGCTCATTAAGCTACTTCCTGGGTCTTGAGGTCTCTTATGTCCCTACTGGCTACACTCTGTCTCAAGTAAAGTATGCATATGATCTTTTATTGAAATATGGAATCAGTGACACTAAGATTGCATCTACACCTTTGGAATATGAAGTTAAACTTAATGCTGAAGATGGCGAATTACTTCCCAATCCTACATTGTATCACCAATTGGTAGGGAGTTTAATTTATCTCACTTTAACTCGCCCATATATTGCTCATGTTGTTCACATTGTTAGTCAATTTCTAGCAGCTCCTCGCTCTCCTCACTATACAGTTGTCCTTCACATACTTTGTTATGTCAAAGGAACCATATTTCATGGGTTACACTATTCATATAACTCTTCACTTGAATTACATGCCTACTCAGATGCTGATCGGGGTAGTGATCCTACTACTAGATGTTCAACTACTGGGTTTTGTTTCTTTCTTAGTGATTCCCTTATCTCCTGGCGCAGTAAGAAACAATCACTTGCTTCTCGCTCAAGTGCTAAATCTGAATATCGAAGGAAGATGCATTAAGCATTGTAGAGAAGAAAATCAAAGATAACTTTGGCCAAGCACCAGTCCCAGAGGTAGCCAAAGCAAAAAATAATAAGTATGCCCCTTCTCCTAAATGGGAGTTGGTAGACCTGAAGGAAAAAATAAAATTACTCGAGGTAAATTTACAATATCGTTACTATTATCATTCCATTACCATCATTTGCTTACACCTAATGTTGCAAAAAAAAACACTACACCATATGTGCTCATAGACAATGCTTTTAGAAAGCGTTGCATTGAAAACGTTGCGATAGCTCTGAATTTTTGGCTCTTTTACAACACTGCTAAAATAGTATTGCATTAGATAAAACTTCGTGTTGCATATTACTCACGGTGTTGCAGTGAATGCAACACTAACGAATGGCATTGCATTAGCTTTTTTTTTTTTAATAATTAGTGACGTGGCAGTGAGATAGTGCTGACGTGGCAGTGGGGGGCCCACCACGGCTGACGTGGCAATGGGACCTTTGCTGACGTGGCTGGCGGGGCCCACCAGTGGGCCACCACTGCTGACGTGGCAGTGGGACCCACGCTGACGTGGCAGTGGGGTGGCCCAACACTGCTGACGTGGCAGTGGGGCCCATGCTGATGTGGCAGTGTGGGGCCACCACTGCTGACGTGGCAGTGGGACCCACGCTGACGTGGCAGTTATGGGGCCCACATCTATTGACGTTCCCATGATGACGTGGCATGTGGTCCCCATCACAAGCGTTGCATTTAATATGGTAGCGTTGCATTTGGTTGTTTTGTGTTGCCTTTGTATTTTTTAGTCTTTATATAATAATTAGTATAACCCGATTGCTGAATAAATTTTTGAAAATTTATTTTCGACGATCCAACCATACGGATGTTAATATCTGACTATTTTAGTAAAGCCATTTTTTTAATAAAAAAAATCAGTTTTATTCTATGTGATTTTATACTAGTCAAACCGGTCAAACTAGACTTTCTCTGTAACTAGTGTTGTGTTGAATGCTGAATTTATTTTTTTACATTTCTATTCTGACGATCCAACCGTACGGATGTTAATATCTGACTATTTTAGTAATGTCATTTTTTTTAAAAAAAATTCAGTTTTATTTTATGTGATTTTATACTAGTCAAACAGGTCAAACTAGACTTTCTCTGTAACTAGTGTTGTGTTGAATGTTGAATTTATTTTTTTACATTTCTTTTCCGACGATCCAACCGTACGGATGTTAATATCTGACTATTTTAGTAATGCCATTTTTTTTAAAAAAAATTCAGTTTTATTCTATGTGATTTTATACTAGTCAAACCGGTCAAACTAGACTTTCTCTGTAACTAGTGTTGTGCTGAATGCTGAATCTATTTTTTTACATTTCTTTTCCGACGATCCAACCGTACGGATGTTAATATCTGACTATTTTAGTAATGCCATTTTTTTTAAAAAAAATTCAGTTTTATTCTATGTGATTTTATACTAGTCAAACCGGTCAAACTAGACTTTCTCTGTAACTAGTGTTGTGCTGAATGCTGAATCTATTTTTTTAAATTTCTTTTCCGACGATCCAACCGTACGGATGTTAATATCTGACTATTTTAGTAATGCCAATTTTTTTTAAAAAAATTTCAGTTTTATTCTATGTGATTTTATACTAGTCAAACCGGTCAAACTAGACTTTCTCTGTAACTAGTGTTGTGCTGAATGCTGAATCTATTTTTTTAAATTTCTTTTCCGACGATCCAACCGTACGGATGTTAATATCTGACTATTTTAGTAATGCCAATTTTTTTTAAAAAAATTTCAGTTTTATTCTATGTGATTTTATACTAGTCAAACCGGTCAAACTAGACTTTCTCTATAACTAGTGTTGTGCTGAATGCTGAATCGATTTTTTTACATTTCTTTTCCGACGATCCAACCGTACGGATGTTAATATCTGACTATTTTAGTAATGCCATTTTTTTTAAAAAAAATTTCAGTTTTATTCTATGTGATTTTATACTAGTCAAACCGGTCAAACTAGACTTTCTCTGTAACTAGTGTTGTGCTGAATGCTGAATCTATTTTTTTAAATTTCTTTTCCGACGATCCAACCGTACGGATGTTAATATCTGACTATTTTAGTAATGCCATTTTTTTTAAAAAAAATTTCAGTTTTATTCTATGTGATTTTATACTAGTCAAACCGGTCAAACTAGACTTTCTCTGTAACTAGTGTTGTGCTGAATGCTGAATCTATTTTTTTAAATTTCTTTTCCGACGATCCAACCGTACGGATGTTAATATCTGACTATTTTAGTAATGCCAATTTTTTTTAAAAAAATTCAGTTTTATTCTATGTGATTTTATACTAGTCAAACCGGTCAAACTATACTTTCTCTATAACTAGTGTTGTGCTGAATGCTGAATCTATTTTTTTACATTTCTTTTCCGACGATCCAACCGTACGGATGTTAATATCTGACTATTTTAGTAATGCCATTTTTTTTAAAAAAAAATTCAGTTTTATTCTATGTGATTTTATACTAGTCAAACCGGTCAAACTAGACTTTCTCTGTAACTAGTGTTGTGCTGAATGCTGAATCTATTTTTTTAAATTTCTTTTCCGACGATCCAACCGTACGGATGTTAATATCTGACTATTTTAGTAATGCCAATTTTTTTTAAAAAAATTTCAGTTTTATTCTATGTGATTTTATACTAGTCAAACCGGTCAAACTAGACTTTCTCTGTAACTAGTGTTGTGCTGAATGCTGAATCTATTTTTTTAAATTTCTTTTCCGACGATCCAACCGTACGGATGTTAATATCTGACTATTTTAGTAATGCCAATTTTTTTTAAAAAAATTTCAGTTTTATTCTATGTGATTTTATACTAGTCAAACCGGTCAAACTAGACTTTCTCTGTAACTAGTGTTGTGCTGAATGCTGAATCTATTTTTTTAAATTTCTTTTCCGACGATCCAACCGTACGGATGTTAATATCTGACTATTTTAGTAATGCCAATTTTTTTTAAAAAAATTTCAGTTTTATTCTATGTGATTTTATACTAGTCAAACCGGTCAAACTAGACTTTCTCTGTAACTAGTGTTGTGCTGAATGCTGAATCTATTTTTTTAAATTTCTTTTCCGACGATCCAACCGTACGGATGTTAATATCTGACTATTTTAGTAATGCCAATTTTTTTTAAAAAAATTTCAGTTTTATTCTATGTGATTTTATACTAGTCAAACCGGTCAAACTAGACTTTCTCTGTAACTAGTGTTGTGCTGAATGCTGAATCTATTTTTTTAAATTTCTTTTCCGACGATCCAACCGTACGGATGTTAATATCTGACTATTTTAGTAATGCCAATTTTTTTTAAAAAAATTTCAGTTTTATACTATGTGATTTTATACTAGTCAAACCGTCAAACCGGTCAAACTAGACTTTCTCTGTAACTAGTGTTGTGCTGAATGCTGAATCTATTTTTTTATATTTCTGTTCCGCTGATCCAACCGTACGGATGTTAATATCTCACTATTTTAGTAATGCCATTTTTTTTAAAAAAATCAGTTTTATTCTATGTGATTTTATACTAGTCAAACTAGACTTTCTCAGTAACTAGTATTTTGCTGAATGCTGAATCTATTTTTTTACATTTTTTTTCCGACGATCCAACCGTACGGATGTTAATATCTGACTATTTTAGTAATGCCATTTTTTTAATAAAAAAATCAGTTTTATTTTATTTGATTTTATACTAATCAAACCGGTCAAACTAGACTTTCTCTATAACTAGTGTTGTGCTGAAAGCTGAATCTATTTTTTTACATTTCTTTTCCGACGATCCAACCGTACGGATGTTAATACCTGACTATTTTAGTAATTCCAATTTTTTTTTAAAAAAAATTTCAGTTTTATTCTGTGTGATTTTATAATAGTCAAACGAGACTTTCTCTATAACTAATGTTGTGCTGAATGCTAAATCTATTTTTTTAAATTTCTTTTTCGACGATCCAACCGTACGGATGTTAATATCTGACTATTTTAGTAATGCTAATTTTTTTTTAAAATTTTTCAGTTTTATTCTATGTGATTTTATACTAGTCAAACCGGTCAAACGAGACTTTCTCTAAAACTAGTGTTGTGCTGAATGCTGAATCTATTTTTTTTAATTTATTTTTCGACGATCCAGCCATACGGATGTTAATATCTAATGATTTTAGTGATGTGTGAAATTTTTAAAAAAAATTCAAATTTATTCTGTGTTTTTTTTAAAAGTCAAAGTAATATTCTAATTAATTAGTTTTGTCCTGAATGTTGATTCTATTTTTTTAAATTTCTTTTTTGACGGTACAACCATATGGATGTTAATATCTAATGACTTTAGTGATTTGTGAATTTCTTTAAAAAAATTCAAATTTATTCGGTGTATTTTTTTTAATAGTCAAATCGGTCAAAAGTACACCTTCCCATTTGTTTATTCTATATTAATAATTTTTTTAAATTATATTTTCATTGAACCATATATTTTCTTAGGTGATTTACAATATTAATTAAAAATATTAAATGTTGTTATATTATATAAATTTAATTTTACAATAAAATAATTTTGAATTTTATCAATATTTTTAATAAAATCGAATAAAAAACATTACACTCACTACACAGTACATAGTACTTGGGAAAAATTGGGCGGCATATTTCCCCCAAAACACTCATATATTCTTCTCTGCCCTCAAACACACTCCTGATACTATTTTTATTACCCTTACATCGAAGATCTACCCTCACAAATCGAAGATGTACTCTTCAAATCGAAGATCTACCCTCCAAATCGAAGACGTACCCTTCAATCTGGGCATTAGATTCGTAAGTTTCAGTTAGGGTTTTGGTTAAATCGAAGCTCATCTCCAGATCGGGTTATATCGAAGGAGCTTNAAACACTCATGTATTCATCTCTGCCCTCAAACACACCCCTGATACTATTTTTATTACCCTCACATCGAAGATCTACCCTCACAAATCGAAGAAACTCTATTACCCTCGCATTCATCGCCTCTGTTTCTGTATGTAATTGTGTCTATCTATGTGTTAGTGGTGTATGAAGAAACATAGATGGATTTGTTGATATATGTATAGATTTATATGTATGTAATTGTGTCTATCTATGTGTTAGTGATAGTTAGGGCTTTAAAATTGGGGTTTTCACTCTTTGTCTCTAATTATATTTTCCTTGCTCCAATTGATTGGCTCCTCACTAATTTCTATTATTTTGATTTCCAATTATATATCTATTGTTTTTGTTAGAGACTCAATTTGAGACTTGTCAATTCCGAGGTGGTTAGGAGTTAAATTTGGGGATTTCATTAAGGTAAATTGTGTGTTTGTTTATTTTCTTTTAAATTTCATATATGAATTATTGTTGAGAGATATATATAAAGTGTGTAATTTGATATTGCATATCTTGTGCAGGGAATTAGTGTTCGCATCTAGTTAAATTTGTGGGTTTTCAACTTTTGTTTATATGTGATTGAATTTCTGGGTCTGCTTTGTGTGTGCAAAACATATAAAATGTGATGGTATCTCTAGCTGCAGCAGGAGCCATTTTCACATATTTATTATATGTGAAAATATATTATAGACTTATATAAGGTTGGCCGTTAATTATCTCAATGGCATTTGCAGTGGAAACTAGCAATCAACATGTCACAAAAAGGAGGGGCAATCAATATGCATTTAGAAGTGCTGTAGGCACTGGTATTTCTCTGATTCTCTCTAACCATATCCTTATCTTATGTTTGTTTTTTCACATGATATGCAGGCAGTAGGCACTGTCGCACTGGTAGCGGACACTATGTACGCACCATTAGTGCAGGACTGAAGATTGTGACATTGTGTAGTAGATTGTGTCCCAGACTAGCGTCAAGTTATTTTAGTTTTTTGGTTTGTCTAGATTCTTGAATGTCGATACCTGTATATGTAAATCTTAAATGTTGGAATTTGTTGGATCCACTGTACTACATATGCAGTTTGATCTATTATCTATTTATTTTATATTTTATCTTCTAATATTGGGTTCTCTCAATTCAAATTGCAGCACAATACAAGTAATCGGTGATGTAGCTGGAATAACAATTCTTGCTTTGATCTTAATATACATTTACAAGAAAAGGGTGGCAAAAAGAAAAAAAGAAGAAGCAGCAGCTCAAGATTTCAGAGATTTTGAGAACCAGGTTCGATTTATTGCAAAATTGGTGCATCCTAACTTGGTTAAGATTCGTGTGTTTTATTGGGGTGTTGATGAGAAGCTTGTTATCTACGAGTTTGTTCCTAATGGCAGCCTTGCTAATGCTCGGTACAGTAAGTTTTTCTTGCTTGATCCAACTCTGTTTTTCATTTGTTTCTCCATGATATGTGCACATGTTAGCTACTTGTGTCTGCATAAGATAGAATTAGTGGATTGTGTTTCTGGCTAAAGTGCGCTATATGATGAAGGACAGGGAGTAGTTGTAACTGAAAACTAATATCTAAAGTCAAACTGTCACCTAGCTTGTGTAGTTATTTGGACTGATTTTGATTTTGACCACAGTGCATGATAGCTGGACCCTGGGGACTATTGCTTAAATCTCCTCGCAACACATCTGGTACTTTGTTTCTGAATATTACCACATAAATTTAATTTTAAACTTTTAAAGTTAGAACATTTTTTAGTATGAAAATGTGATAATTTGACAATTTTATTCTTATACATTGTACCAGGTTGTCAAAATGTAGTAATTCTAGGTTGTCAAAATGCGAGGGGCCAATGACACCTGTTTTTATTATTTTTATTTAGTTGTCAACTTAATTAATTTTGTAATCCAGAAAATTATATTCTTGTGAAAATGTAGATTGGTTTTGTAACCTTTTTCCTAAGTTCGGTCCTGGACAATCTAACCACCACCATCGTCATGGTTTCCTTATTGAGGAAACTTGTACCTTCGTCTGAATACAGGAAGTATGTACACATCTCTTTTCTTTTAAAGTGTAACTAATAATCCTTTTTTCATTTGTGATCTTTGATGTTGTGGTACAAGGTCAAATCTACTATGNTACATCTCTTTTCTTTTAAAGAGTAACTAATAATCCTTTTTTCATTTTTGATCTTTGATGTTGTGGTACAAGGTCAAATCTACTATGCAATTTGTGTTTGTATATGTTGAAATTGTAACTCTTGTGTTAGTTTTACTGAAACCATAATTTAAGAAAAATTGATCAACAACTTTGTCAACTCTTACCATTTCCAAGATTTTTGTTTTAATAAAGCTTTACTAACACCTTACAAATTGGGTTGACAGGCTTCTAGGTGGTGTTGTGGTGATAGCAGCCAATGCAGGTGGTGCTTGGACTCCTATCGGTGATGTTACAACTTCCATGCTCTGGATACATGGTCAGATTTCCACATTAGAGACCATGAAGGTCTTCCTTTCGCTATAAAATACTTGTATCAAAATTTCTGTAATGAATATGTAGGGAAACTAAGTTTGTCATATTAAAGCCTTCCATAAGTTGAATAGATTTCTTGTTAATACACTGGTTGCACATACTCCAGTACACACAAGTGAAATTTTCTCGATCTATTGGTATCTTATAAGGCTACTGTTTCACAGTAAATCAGTAACGATATCTATATCTATATTTATTTTTTTGTCTTTTTACAGGACTTGTTTCTTCCTTCCGTGGTTTCCTTAGCTGTTCCCTTGACTCTCTTGTCTTTCACCAGGTACTCTTTGTGCATATAATATAAGAAATTCATAGACTTGAGGAATTTTAGTATCTAAAGGCTATGCTTGAATTCATGAATTATAAAGAAAATTACAAGTCATATTATTGTTTCCTTTTAGGGAAGTAAAAGGATATGGATATGATTCTTCAATTGTTTTGGCATCTGAACATATGGAGCCTCGCGGAAAGATTTTTTTCTCCATTGGAGATGGGGCTTTAATATTTGTTCCAGTTTTTAAGGCTTTGACTGGCTTGCCTCCTTACATGGGCATATTGCTCGGACTTGGGGTTATATGGATACTAACTGATGCAATTCACTGTGGTAAATCTGGAAGAAAACACTTGAAAGTTCCACAAGCTTTGTCACGCATTGACATTCAAAAGAGTTTATTTTGGTAGTTAATGATCTGCCATGGTGGGTTGTTTAGGCGAATTGGTAGGTTATTTATGTAGATTGGATGTTTATGGGATTGGTTGTTTAGGTACATTGGATGTTTATGGGATTGATGTATGTACAAACAGGTTCTTGCAAATTTTTTATTAAAAGTGTTGCATTTTGCTTTTATAAGTGTTGCATTATGAATATTCAGTATTGCAATATATTATAATACACTGTTGCCAATGTCAATTTTGCTGTTACATTTTACAAATTTAGTGTTGCTGAAGGCTTTAAATTTAGTGTTGCATTATAGCATAAAAGTGTTGCATAAGGTCAATTGGGTCCAACTACTGATGTGGCACTTATGGGTCCCACTGCTGACGTGGCACTAGGGGGCCCTGCTGACGTGGCAAAACGGACCCCATTTCTGACGTGGCATGTGGGCCCCACTGCTGACGTGGCACTGTTAGGCCCCATTGTTGACGTGGCACTGGTGGGCCCCACTGCTGACCTGGCCCACATTTGTTTCAGCTTCACATTTAAAGCAACACTAAATTTTGTTGCATTTATACCATGGTGGTGTTGCATTATGACTAATATGCAATACTTTCAGCGGTGTTGCATTAGACAACAAAAGCGTTGCATTATAGGTCAAAGGCAATGGCCGCAGATGCAACACTCAAAAAGTGTTGCCTTTTTCGATTTCAGGCCTAAGGCAACACCATTTGGCACATAAGGCAACATCAGAGTGCATTGCCTATGAGCACATATGGTGTAGTGAAAAAATGGCCACCCAGATAAACTATTCATCAATTTTCATTTAGTTTCATCACATATTTCCATGATTTAGAGGGTAAAGTTAAGCTGAAAGAAGTTGCTCTGGAAAAGTCATCAAAAACATTTCTGTTGAAGGAGCATGATCTTCAAAGGAAGATTGAAGATTTAGAGTAAACTTTAGAAAATCTCAATCAAAATGCTGCAAGTTATTGTCGCTACGAATGTCAAAAGGTAGGAAATTTGTGTTTCATAGGGTGCGTTATAGTATGGCTTTATAATTTAAAAATGAATATGCTTTTGGTTCCAAGGTTAAGTTTGATCAGATATTTGGTCCAAAACACCTTATAAGAATCATTTATACAAGGGTTCACATTTATACTAAACAGGTAAAGGAAGACAGTGGGAACCTAAATGCTGGAATTAGAGAAGCAGCAATATTTGGAGCTCAAGATGTAACTACCCTAAAATGCAAAACTGAGGAAACGAGACATCCAGAAACATTGACAGAAAGGTATGTTTAGCAAACTCNATTAGCAAACTCACACTACAAATTCAGTTAATTCAACTTTATTTTATAAGTATACAATCATTATATATGCCAGTTATCTAATGTATATACCTTAAAAGTTGGTCATTGTTTACCTGAACACTTGGACAGAAGCTACTCTAATTGTGTCGAAAATGTAGATGTTACATTTCTGTTTAGTTAACAAAATTTCATGCATATTGGTAAAATATGTCTTTTTTGCCTTGCTGGTTGATACAATTTTCCTCTACTGAATGTATAAAATATATAGACTATAGTACAAAGTTTTATATCATATAAGTTAATCTCCCTGTGTCAAACTTTTGGTGTTCCCATACTCAGTACAAGAGCCTGTTGCGATTTGACTGTAAGTCTATAACAAGTTCTATTCTCCATACGCATGTGCTGCCACGGACTCTACCCGGGCTGTATCACATACTCTTCGTTTGATGGGAGGTTGAAGGTATGTGCTGCTACGGACTCTACTCTATCACAGACTCTTCTTTCTAGTAGCTCGGTGAAATGGTCTCATTTTGGCTCCATGTACGCAAGTAACTACCCGTCTACCTGAGAAAATGGGGTGTTACCCATTATACAGATTTTGTTTAGAACATGTTTTGGTAATTCCATAAATGGTTCGAACAAAAGTTGCTGCATTGTGTATGAATTCCATGACCACAACTCGATTATATCTCAGATGTCAAAGAAATTTTGTTAGCAAACTTACGATATCTTTTTTGGTTAGTAAAAATTTGAAATATCATCTTACACTTGGGGGCATGAATAGTTTTTTTTATAAAATTTTAAGTCCTGTAATGTATTTTATCCCATAATTTTTTTTAAATAATATGATGTATGTAATTTTCAATTTAAAATTTGTTATTTTGACCCATCAAAAAATAAAATAGAAAAATTATTTTAAGATGTAAGAAGTAATAAATATAACTATATTTTTTTATTACTTTAACATATAGATACCAAAAGTCAAAACAAATAATTCATTATTGAAAATATTATATAATATCTAAAAATTATTCGAAAAATTTATTATAAATATAGAAGTATTGATAAAGTGGGACATTTATAAATTCACTATTATTTAAATATATAAAAATACAGATAAGTACCTAACACATTAGCAAAGTCCAAACTAAACACATTAACAAAGTCCCAAGTACAGTTTTACTTCCCTTTGACATTCTATTTAAATTCAACCTTCCTTTATTTTATTTTTACTAAACCTTAAAACCCACCAATCCCTGCATTTTTCCATATTCATAGATTATACATACAACGTTTATACACCATACATATTATAAACATATCTATCCATACACAAGGGTTTTAAGCTTTCTAAGGAACAAGATTTTGCACTGCCCACAACACAAATTTTTTGGTTTTGAGATGAAAAACATAGACGGGTAATGAACACAAACCTCTTGTTCTTTTCATACATTGATACATATGTTGAATGCATTAGGACTTGCTATGCATTCCAAAATTGAAAATTATTATTTGTTTCTTAAATGTGAATCTTGATTATGGGATATTTATCTATCAGGCTAACGAGAGATTTATCGGGAGCTAAATTATGGCGTTTTTCCCTAAAGAAGGCATCAGGAATCAGTACAAGTATACTGTATATTTTCATCTTCATAGCTGCAGCATTTATGTATTCTATGATCAATCAGGTAAGTTTATATGATTTTTGTAATAAATTTTAGTTTTTTTTTAAATGAGGGCAGCGCCTCGTCAAAATATATTAAGAAAAATAAAAAAACAAAAGCGTTATGAGAGGACTCCTCTCACGAAGAAAATCAAGTTCCTGTGGAACAACACTCCACAAAGAACACCTATGACCAAACACAAATAAACTATTTCTAAAAACCAACTAAAATCTATCTGAATTTCTGGCCACCTAACCAGGTAGTGTCCAGGTCTGAAACACAGCCCTGAAGCCCCATCAACACTAGCATACCAGACTCCACCTAATGACAACCCTCCGCAAAGACTGAACCAAGTCTGCTCCCTTCCGCAAAAATTCTCCTGCCAACTTTTATATAGGAATGTACCAGTCCTAACATCAAGAACAAGCAGCGAAGATTCTGGCCTCCACCTTACATTCATACCCTCAGCATACCAGAGAAAATAATGCTTCCCTTAGCACCTGAAATTTTGAAAAACTGCTGCACACATAAGTTGCAGGTCTGGAGCATCAAAACTCAACCTGCCAAGAAAAGAAAGACACCGGCTCCCACTACAAACCAAACAACCATGGCTAACAAGGGCTATAGAAATCTGGAAAAACAAAACAAAAAAACAAAGAAAAGAAATTCCAGGGTTTAAACTCCCAACTGGGTGGTACGCCATCTCCGAAATTAAGAACGCATGATTGAAAATCATGCACGATAAAAGAAAATAATTGCAACCCTGGACCCTCGAACCAAAACCCCTGCAACTCTGAATCAAAACGCTAAATCCTAAACTACTCCAGATGCATGATTGAAACCCCTGAACAAAACCCAGAACATCTACACAGAAGACCCTCAACCTGGGAACAGAACCAGGCTTGATACTTCCATCTACACCGGTATGAATTTGTTTGTACACTCCAGAAAATAGATTTGTTTCCTGAGGATATGAAACAGCACCCTCAACAGTATATTGCAACAGAATCAGCTCAATACATTTGGGCCTAGTACTAGTAACCTGCAGAAGTAAGACCATCAAATACGAATTCCAACTCCTCAGATCAGTTCCAATATCCAGAAAATGGTCATAATTCCAAACGTTTGATGAATAATTCTCATAAGAATCCACAGTAACCAGATGTGTGATCAAACTAATACCAGACACCACCCAGTAACATTCTTCTTCGAAACTCCAATTTACACCCCTCAAATTCATCCGAAATCTGCAAGCATCACAGCCCCACCAAAGCATCCAATAGCATCTGACCAGAATTATAAATCTGTGGGCTTGATTTCTTCTAAATTTCTCTAAACCTACTTCTGGACACCAGTTTACAGACATCTGCAGGTTTGCACACTGAATACCACAGCCTTTCCAACTTAACATACTACTCAAACTAATCATTAACTTGAACATGTCCATTANATACCACAGCCTTTCCAACTTAACATACTACTCAAACTAATCATTAAGTTGAACATGTATTAGATTGTTTTTTTTGTGTTTAGCAGAGTAAAGTTTATGTTGATAATGTGATTATTGTTTCCAAAGAGAACAAGAGAATAACACAAATAGATGAAGTCAAGAAAATCCCGGAAAAGGTTAAAATTCAAGAAAGAGTCGAAATTCCACTTTCTTGTTCACCTAAAAATGTGACACAAATGTGTCCATCAAATTATCCCAAGGTTTTCAGTACTATGGAAGCTAGTGATGATTTAGGAGCAAGTTCAACATGCCCGGAATATTTTCGCTGGATACACGAAGATTTAAAGCCGTTTAAGGCAACAGGGATTACGAGGAACATGGTAAATAGAGCGAAAATGACTGCACATTTTCGACTAGTGATAGTGCAAGGGAAGGTTTACATAGAGAAGTTCAGGCAGTCAATACAAACTAGAGATGTGTTTACAATATGGGGGTTTTTGCAGTTGTTGAGAAGGTATCCGGGGAGACTCCCGGATCTCGAACTGATGTTTGATACTAATGACAAACCCGTGATCAAATCGCATTTGTATCGCAGACTCAATGCTTCCACTCCACCATTATTTAGATATTGTGGTGATCAGTGGACTAGTGATATCTTCTTTCCTGATTGGTCCTTCTGGGGTTGGTAAATTTCGAATTTTAACTCAATCTTTCATTTTTTTTTGTGCCTAAAATTTTTAATATCTTATCAGATTCTTGTGTAAATAATGTTGTGGATTTCGAGTGATATTAAAGATATAATAATATTAGTGTATTGTACTCAATGACACTAGATTAAACTATA
>QRFB01000357.1:659-19965 GCA_008931105.1 Oenanthe javanica
AAAAAAAATAGAGAGTTACTGTACATTTGAGAAAGGAAGATCAAATTAAGGGAGTCATGGACAACCATTTTTTAATTTGTTTTTATTATAAATATTTTAATTATATTTGTTTAACTTAATATGTATTATTTTACTTAAAATAAATTAAACATATTTGTTAATAACTAAGCTCTATAAAAAAATAGGTTTTAGAGATACGTATAAATTAAAATAGGGTTATATATTTATAAAATAAGAATGATCGTTAAGATGAATTATTATTAAATTTTTAAGTCTAAATATCAAAATGAACATTAAATTTTTAATTATATTTTATACAATCAAATATTATATACTATTTAACTATTATTTTACGAATGTATAATTATAGAAATAATACAAATGTAAAAAAATTAGAGATCGAAAATGAAATTGCTTCATGTATAAAACAAAATAAAAATGATAAAAGAATACTAAATTGTTTTATTAGTGTTGTTGGAGGATTTTCGTAACAACGAATTTCAGAGGTTTTTTGGAATAATAGAGCTAAAAATATAATAATATGACTGTTAATGGGGATTAGAGCTTGTAAAAAAGATTGAGTTGGACTTGGGAGGTGTCTCGATTTGTCTCATATATCGGATCCCTTTTGCCAAGATGCATGCGTACGTATTTATATACGATCAAACCCACGCAGTTCTGTTATAATTGGATATATCCCCGAGAGACTTTAGGGATATATTTATTAAATATGGGAATTAATTGATTTTATCTGATATAATCTTCGCGTTGTGATACCTTCCTGATTTGAAAGATATCGTTTGGAGATATTTTCCGTAATTAATGCATTGAGATTGATTATTTCCTCGTTTCAGAGAGAGGATATCTTGGAGATTAAGCAATTAATTATTAATGAAATTAATACTAAAAATAAAGAGGAAATAAAAGCACTATGCCAAAAATATGGCATAACAACTACTCCCCAGTTCTTCAGTGAAGCTTGCTGTAGTGGAGAACTAAGCATTATTCGATTGCTGAAATATCTAAAAATAAAGATTAGTGAAAAATATGGAGCATCTAAGTAGACATCATGCGAGAACCAAAATAAGATATATGTTTTGTCAAGGTTTGTAAGTGCGCGAGCATAATAATTTTGTTAAAATTCATTGCGATCTTCGATGTCAAGTTAGGACCTTGGCGTTTGGATATCCCGAATTGGTGTACACGCTTTGTAAGTGTCTATGTGAACCACACAAGAGTATGATGTCTTCGATCACCCCTGAACTCCCCTAGTCAGAGAGTGAGGCCTTTAATAAATTTTACCCATCTGAAGAGGCGGGCCTTCAATAAATTTTACCCATCTGAAACCAGTCAACTCCATGTTGAGGAGGAAGGTATTCCAGAATGTAAGTTTTGCCCATCGACTCCCCGTTGGGGATGAGGGTAATCCAGAATGCAAGTTTTGTCTGTCGACTCCCCATTGAGGAGGAGGGTAATCTAGAATGCAAGTTTTGCCCATCGACTTCCCGTTGGGGATGAGGGTAATCTAGAATGTAAGTTTTGCCCGTCGACTCCCCGTTAGAGGAGGAGGGCCTTCAAGGGGTTGCTGACTCCTTACTTCAAGCGTGTAACATTGCGGGAATTATCGTTTGCCATGGCTACCCCACTTGACAATTTAAGATCGCAGATTTGTAAAAACAAATCCTGAAATATATGTATTACCGCGACAATATTTGTAAAATATTTTGAACACAATCCAAACACATCCATAAATTTGCCGATTTGAAAATGTCGTGATGTATATATTTTTTTCTAAAAATATGCTCCTTGAAAGAATTTTGTTAAAGATAGTATGCCTTGCCATAGCAGCTAATATTTTTCTTTAAAATTATGCAGCTCGTACAATGTTGTAAACATATCCACAATCATCAAAACAAAAATATTGTACGATTTATTTTATAAAATATGTGTCTCCCAAAATATTGGTTACACAAATTTCAGTCACAATATATATAGCTCGCACGAATTTTTGGATAATAAAATATATTTCATGAATGACAAATAATATATGTGATTGTAAAAAATAAAAACAAGAAAACTTATCTCGTATTTTTGTCAAATGGATATGATGTGTAGATATTGTGCTCCTTTTGATGGTGAGAGTCCTAATACCATGATTTGCATGTAGTAGTCTACTCATCTTTTTTACTCCTCTTTACCGTTGTATATTGCTCAATACGCCATAACTCCATCGTTCGGTTCCCCATTGAAGTTGTCCAAATTTTTTTTTTAACTCCCCATGTGTATTGTATTTGTTTGATATGTCGTTTGTCCTCCATAGACGAAAAATAACCCCTCCTTCTAGCGCCAATTGTTGTTAGAGGATTTTCGTAACAACGAATTTCAGAGGTTTTTTGGAATAATAGAGCTAAAAATATAATAATATGATTGTTAATGGGGATTAGAGCTTGTAAAAAAGATTGGATTGGACTTGGGAGGTGTCTCGATTTATCTCATATATTGGATCCCTTTTGCCAAGATGCTTGCGTACGTATTTATATACGATCAAACCCACGCAGTTCTGTTATAATTGGATATATCCCCGAGAGACTTTAGGGATATATTTATTAAATATGGGAATTAATTGATTTTATCTAATATAATCTTCGCGTTGTGATACCTTCCTGATTTGAAGGATATCGTTTGAAGATATTTTCCGTAATTAATACATTGAGATTGATTGTTTCCTCGTTTCAGAGAGAGGATATCTTGGAGATTAAACAATTGATTATTAATGAAATTAATACTAAAAAAAAAGAAAAAAAAGCACTATGCCAAAAATATGGCATAACAATTAGTAAGTAAACAAGTCACAAATTTTATATTAACATAATGTATTTAATGAATATATTATATAAATATAATGGAAGAAATGATAATATAAATATATGTTTAACGATGAAAAAGTAGATATATAATGAAAATAAATTTTTAACTGTAAAAAATAAGTAAAATAAAACAAAGTTTAAAGGAATGAAGTATAAATTACAAAAAGAAAGATGTAATTATAAATAAAATCTATAATTCATGATATTTTTAATAAAAATAAATTAATTAAAGCAAACACATTTTCATTCTAACCTATATATTTGACATTTTTATATCAATAACTTAAACTATAAAAAANCTCATGATATTTTTAATAAACATAAATTAATTAAAGCAAACACATTTTCATTCTAACCTATATATTTGACATTTTTATATCAATAACTTAAACTATAAAAAAATCTATTTTAAAAAGTCATCGAATTTATTTTATAAGAAAAAATTATTTAATTTTATTAATATATTTATACAATAATTACTTATAAATTATAATTAAAAATTCAGGGATGGAAAAAATATTTATAACATAATTTTATTGAGAAACTAATTAATGATACTTTGGAAATTTATAATACTCTTTTTTTCTAAAACTTATGAATCAAATAATTTATATAAATAATAATTCATACGAAAATAATTTATTTATTCAAAAATAACTATGACACTAACATTAACGATCTCTTGTGAGAGAGTTTAGATACAAATATTACAGTATGTCATTACCTAACTAGTTGGAGAGTTCAACGCTGGCATTAACTAACTGACGCGTTGCATTAATAATTAACTAAATTGCAGTTTGCATACCTATAGTTTAATATTTTTGCACGTTAGTGGCTAAAAAATTAGTTATGCCAATATGATGTCTAGAATGTTCATGCATTTTAGGGGCTCCGAGTATTTATTGTTAAATCAGCTGTTTAAAACTAACGAAGAAAGGGTTAAAATAGTTAAACCATCTTTTTTTGTATCTTCATATATACCTACAACTATATATCTATATATATATATACACATGGTTTATACCATTTCAGTTGGCCTCTTTATGAATTCTCTCTATTTCTCAACCATTAAATTGCATCATTATTATTCCAAGTGTGAAGAATCTGTCAATCTAAGGTTGCATCTCTTTGGGTTCGTTGGTTTCACCAATGTTTACTTCAAAATAGAGCGTTTTACGATCAACATGATGGCATAACCTATGTTAACAAGCATTATAGCACTTCAAAATCTATTTCCTATTACACATAGAGCATTTCAACACTTGCACAAAGTCATTAACATGAAACAAATGTTTGGTTTCTTGAAACGTAAAAATTAACACAAATAGAAGATACAAAATATTACATCCAACATTTGCAAGTTTTCTTCATTGATAAATGCAATTTTGACACTATGTACAATCACTAGTTCTCTTTGCTCGTGCCTTCACCGTCCGTTTATATATCACCACCAGTTTATACTCCACCACCACCACCAATTGTACGTTTTGCCGCCTCCACCTCCCTCATTCCCCTTATTTTTCCCCTTCACCTTCATCTTCTTCTCATTGGAGCTTTGTAGAGAGATTTTTATGTATATATGTGTAACTCCGGCTAATATCTTTCATATAATATAGAAACCTGTATATTTATCATATTATCCTTTTAAATTTTGTTTTTTATTTATTTTTATCTAACGACGTTAGTGTTCAATTAACGGAATTGAGTCGGAGCCCCTCTGCTAGCTAAAAAAATAAATTTAGCCATCATATTGGCACAATTAATTTTTTAGACACTAACATGCAAACAAATTAAACTACAGGTATATAAACTACAATTTAGTCATATTTTTATTAAATTTAGTATCTTTCATATTTATATATTAATAATATTATATATACCAATATTTTAAAATAAATTATTTTAATACCTTACTAAATTATTATACTATTTTTTTATTAGAATAATATTAATTCAACTTTCCCATATTTAGAGAAATAAACAGTGACACACATCGAACCATAACATGTCTCATCTCGTTTGGATAATTTAAAAAATTTAAGTGTGAGTTAAAGTTATTTAAAGTTAAATGTGAAAAATAAAGATTTTAAATTAGCATGTGTTTGGATAAATTTATAATTTTGTATAAATTTATATTTTGTAAATTTATAATTTTGTATAAATTATGAGTTATTAAAAATAAAATTTATAAATCGTACATGTAAATTATCTTTCCGCTCTTTCTTTACTTCTCTTTGCTACATTTCATTATATCAAATACAAACTGCAGAGAGTAGAATTCCGATAGAAGAGATCGTTGAAGAACACACTGCAAAAAAGAGTAATATTCCTGCTCATTCTTAGGAAACCAACCACCCGAATCTTATTTCTTATAGGGCAGTGTTTTTTTATATCTTTTCTTGTTTTTTGGGAGCATTTTAACAATTTTTGTAGTTTTATTGATTTATTACAATCCAATCCTCCAAAGTTTTATTTAAATATACCAGACATTGGTATTCATAATTTTAACCAAAAAGATATTAATACTACATTTTTTTAGATCCGCAATCCAAATTTTAGAATAGATTTGACCTTATAAAATATTTTTGGCGATCTACACATTGGCCACTCTTCACTTACCCACTCTTCACATACTATTGGTGATATGGGCTAAAAGTAAGCCCTAAAGACATAATTAATGTGGCATTAATTGTACCTAGTTTGGTCCAAAATGGAGGCCCATTGAATGAGGCTTGAAACCCTAATTAGCAAATAAATTCGTAATTAATTAATTATCTAAATATACAGCTAATTAATTATGTCCAACTACAAGGAAACCTATTTATACATGGAAACTGCTTCTACAAAGGATCCAGAATTCTTCTAGGAAATACCTTATCAATCAAGGTTCATAAACCTACTCTAATTTTTAGACTCTCTACGTCTATATAAAGGGCCTAACCCCTCATTCTTAGAACTACGTCTGGCTTGAATCTCAACACATACTGAGATACGTAGGCATCTTGTGAGGGCAGAATTAAGCTACGAAACACAAGTGCAGCCATTAAAACTCGATAAGCTCCAACACACATCACAATAACTACACCCTGGTTTTTAATCCACAACATTTGGCGCCGTCTGTGGGAAGACAACATCAACCATGGCAAGAACACGAAGAGCTGATAGAGACATCGTCCCTACCACAGGGGACCCGACCGCTGTGATTCCTCCGGATGAAACTCAAACCACCGAGGTTCCCGTCACCACCATTATTCCTACTGGAACTCGAGGTCCTAGTACTCAAAGGCTTGGCCCGTTTAGTGAAATTGTCCATTCTACCCATCCTGAGGAAATCATCCATGGATCCAATCCTCTATCCCAGGTAACTCAAACTCCTTATATTGCTACTGCTCCTCCACACGCACAAATTTCTACTATTGTTATCCCTGGTAGCACTGTCGCCCAACATAGGCTTGGACTCTCCCAAGCCTATCCTACTCCGTACATCCGAGGGTTGGAACCCCCACAAAATTATGGGCGTAGGGAAGGTGTCCGTGATTTTTCAGGGCCTTACATAACTGATGATGAAAGCTCTGAAGGCACCGATATTAATCCTAGAAGGAGAAGGCCTGGTAAGGAACCCGTGGGAAGCCAACGTTCACAGTCCCGTAGGACACTAGAACAGAAAATTGCTTCCTACGAGGCAGAACTCAAAGAGTTAAAGAAAAGCTTAGATCGACGGGGTAGAAAGCTAGCCCCGAGGTATGAAGCCCCTGACATCATAGAACTGGATGGAACCCCTCGAGGGAAAAGAATGGAAATTGCAAGGGCTGACCCCTCTGAATTGCTACCACATGGAGATCCTGATGATCCGACGCTACCCTTTACCGAGGCGATCATGAACGCTCACATCTCTAGTAAATTCAAGATGCCCACCATCAAAATTTACGATGGGGCAGGTGATCCAGCTAATCACGTAAGAACCTTCTCGAATGCTTTGTTATTACAACCTATCAATGATGCTGTGAAGTGCAGGGCTTTCCCTCAAACCCTGGGGGGCATGGCTCAACGATGGTATAGCCGGTTACCTCCCAATTCCATTGAATCCTTTAAAGAACTCAGTAAGGCCTTTATAAGCCAGTTTATAAGCGGAAGAGTACACGAAAAAAGCTCAGCTTCTCTCATGAACCTGGAGCAAGGAAAGAACGAAATCCTGAGGGATTACCTGAACCGCTTCACCAAGGAAGCCTTGAAAGTCCCAGACTTGGACGAGAAAGTGGCTATGATAGCCTTACAACAGGGGATGACTGATCCTTATTTCAAGAGATCTCTAGCTAAACATCCGCCTGAAAACATGCTTCTTCTTCAAGACAGAGCAGGGAAATATATCAAGGCAGAAGAAAGCATGAAGAAAACCACTATATCAGTGGCGACACAAGGGAATAATAACAAGAAAAGGAAAGGCGATCAGGAGTATGATGCCCGAGACTGTAAGTCATATTACTAGTCCTATTTGTAATAAGTAGATGACAACTCAACTCAGATAAGAAAGCGAAGTAAATAATAAATATTGAATATAGAGGAAGAACAAAAAGAAGCCAAGACATGACAAGACAAGACACAAAGACCACTACAGCAGAAATGAGAATCAACATTGTAGTTAGTCATCCGTGAACCAGACCAGTGCACAGGGTGTCAACAATGTCAGTGAAGATTCGTCATCAAAAAGTTCAAGTGGTTAAAAAGGTTATTGTTGAAGAACAGAAGAGTCTTATCTACATCAACAATAGTCAAGCCTTTAATTTAATTCTCTATTAATTAATTAAATTAATTAGTTAATTTAATTAGTAAATTAATTCACTCAGAATTAATTTATTTCTTAAATTAATTAAAGGATTAATTAATTTAGAATTATTTTAAGAATGACAGAAGACAGAAGCTGGAAGCTCAAAGGGATACGGTACTGACTTGAAGAAAAGACGGAAAAAGAATTGACACGGAAGAAATGCAGATTCATATATTCTTAAATGTGGAACCCCGGTTGGAATTGATTTATCATTTCCAAGTGAAAAGGAGTTCGGTTCCAGACGATCAGGAGACCGCAGCTTAGAGCATAAGGATTTATTTAATTAATAAATATTTTATTTATTTAGTAAATTATATTTATAAATATCTAAATAATATTAGATATTTATTTTTATAATTTCTGAATTAAATTTATTATTTATTAATCAAAGATTATAAGCTGTGCGGGTCGAAAAGCATTTCTACGGAGCTCATCACTACAGGACGAAATAGGCCCCTTTCTTTTCAAATTGAAAGGGCAGATGGTTTTTGTTTTAAAAGAACCAATCACAAGCTGCCAAGTGTCCCATTCAAGTGAAAAGTAATTGATTTGGCAGGTGATTCAAAAGTAATACCGAGAAGTATTAAAAAGTAATACCGAAGGTTTTCTAAAAAGTCATACCGAGAATTGATTAAAAAGTAATACCGAATTACTTTAAAAAGTAATACCGAGTACCTTTCTAAAAAGTAATACCGAATTTTCAAAGGTAATGTCCAGCTTTCTGAAAAGTAATACAAGGCTTAATTCTTGTTAAAAAGGTCATAGTGAAAAGTAATGCTGAAAAGTAATGCAAAGCTTTTCTAACCTCTATAAATATGAGGAGATCACTTCTCATTTCAAAGAAGAAAAATCAGTTCAAATTCAGAAATTTGTCTGCATTGTAATATTCATAGACTTTCTGTGCTGGTTTGATTTTAATTCCTAAAGTAGAACAATTCATGTCAAATTTGTTCTAGGAATTAAAGTTTATTCTACCGAATATTGTAACACCCATTCAAGTTTAATATACATATTTAACTTGAATCTTGTTTACTTACTTGCTAATTTCTATATCTTAAATGTTATATCATAAAAATAGAAAGCTAGTAAGTCAGCCTCCCAAACACTACAAAAACTCGAACCCTCAGCTTTAGCAATAATTTAATTTCGATAATTCTGAAAAGAATTTTAAATTATTGTCAGTATCGCATTCAACCCCCCTTCTACGATACTTCCGGGACCCAACAGAGACAAGTATCCCAAGACGGATAAGGATTCAGAATCCCCTCCTAAGAAAAATAACTTTGGACCAAAATTCGCTGAATATGCAAGGCTAAATACGCCTCGAAGCCAAATCCTGATGGATATTGAAAGGGATCGAGACCTGAGATGGCCTTGGCCCCTAAAGTCTGATCCTGAAAAGAAAAACAAGAATGCCTTTTACAGATTTCATAAAGACACCGGACATGACACGGATGACTGCAGACAACTGAAGGATGAGATCGAATTCCTTATCAGAAGGGGAAAACTCTCTAAGTTCACTAAAGATGGAGGCCATGATGGGCGCGATAATAATACGAGAAACAATGATAGTCGAGATAGGAACCCCCAGCCTAGGGGACCAGTTATTAATATGATTTTCGGAGGACCCACCGCCGCGGGGAGTTCAAGAAATTCAAGGAAAGCATATGCAAGAGAGGTTATGCAAGTCATAGGAGAAGCGCCTAAACGTGCTAGAACAGAGGTAGTCATATCCTTCGATGAGTCGGACCTGGAAGGGATAAAGTTTCCTCACGATGATCCTCTCGTTATAGCCCCTTTGATAGGAAATTTAGAAGTAAAAAAAGTCCTGGTGGACAATGGAGCATCAGTTGATATCTTGTTCTATGATGCCTTTGTGAAGATGGGGTACAACGATTCCCAATTAACCTCTTCGGATGTTCCGATCTATGGTTTTAATGGAGTGGAGTCGAAAGTAGAAGGAACCATTCAACTACCCATGACAATGGGAAGAGAGCCTCGAGAGGCCACTCAGATGCTAACCTTTCTGGTAATCAAAGCGTCCTCTACGTATAATGCAATCCTTGGAAGAACGGGTTTGCATGCTTTTAAGGCTGTTGCCTCGAGTTATCACTTAAAAATCAAGTTCCCCACCAGAAGCGGTGTAGGGGAGGAAAAAGGAGACCAGAGAATGGCGAGAAGTTGTTACGTAGCAGCCCTGAGACCCGATGGAGTCGGGGGGCAAGTCCTACCCATAGAGGACATAGACTCGAGGGAAGATGAAAAAAGAAGGGGTAAGCCAGCTGAAGACTTAGTTCCAATTCCTTTAGTTCCAGGAGAATCGGAGAAAGTCACCTATGTTGGGGCCTCATTAAAAGAACCTATGAGAGAAAAGTTAACAAAATTCTTGCAAGAAAATGAGGATTTATTTTCTTGGACAGCTGCTGATATGCCAGGGATTGACCCCGAATTGATCACTCATAAGCTTAATGTGGATCCACAACGGAAAACGGTGAAACAAAAGAAGAGAAATTTTGCTCCAGAAAGACAAGAAGCCATAAAGCAAGAAGTGGAAAAGCTCTTGAAGGCTGGGTTCATCAAGGAAATTCAATATCCCGAATGGCTTGCTAACCTTGTAATGGTCAGGAAATCTAATGGAAAGTGGAGGATGTGCGTGGACTTCACTGACTTAAATGATGCATGTCCAAAGGATTGCTTCCCCCTCCCGAGGATCGATGCACTTATAGATGCCACGGCGGGACATGAGATATTAAGCTTCATAGATGGTTTTAGTGGATACAATCAAATCCGGATGCACGAGAATGACATTGCCAAGGTATCTTTCATAACTGACTTTGGTGTATTTTGTTATCTTGTTATGGCCTTTGGGTTAAAGAATGCAGGAGCCACCTATCAAAGGCTAGTAAACAAAATTTTCCAGCATCTCATTGGAAAAACCATAGAGGTCTATGTTGATGATATGCTAGTCAAAAGCCTCAATAAGGCCGACCATATTGAACATCTAAGGGAGGCTTTCGAAGTGCTGAGGCACCACAATATGATGCTAAATCCTGCAAAATGCGCCTTTGGCGTAGGTTCTGGAAAATTCTTAGGAATGATGGTCTCCAAAAGGGGGATTGAGGCCAATCCTGATAAAATCAAGGCTATACTCGACATGGAACCCCCTAAGACAGTAAGGGATGTTCAGAAGTTGACAGGAAGAGTTGCGGCCTTAGGAAGGTTTATCTCAAAGTCTGGGGATAAATGCCTACTCTTCTTCAAAACGTTGAAGAAAGTAAAGGATTTCGTTTGGACAGAAGATAGTCAGAAAGCCTTCGAAGAACTGAAGAAGTACATGGTTGAAGCTCCATTGTTGGCCAAGCCTAGTCCCGAGGACATCTTATATCTCTATTTGGCCGTGTCTGATAAGGCCCTGAGTGCTGTTCTTATAAAGGAAGAGGCAAAGATACAAAAGTCAGTTTATTATGTGAGCAAGGTCTTGCATGGAACGGAACTTAACTACTCAAAAATTGAGAAGTTTGCACTAGCCTTGGTAATGGCCTCAAGAAAGTTACGACCTTACTTTCAAGCACACAAAATCGAAGTATTAACTGATCAACCTCTGAGAAGTATCATACACAGCCCCAAGGCAAGTGGAAGACTGATTAAGTAGACCATTGAGTTAGGAGAATTCGACATCAAGTATAAGCCTCGAACGGCCATTAAAGCTCAAGCTCTTGCTGACTTCGTGGTCGAATGTACTATAGACGACCAAGAAATCGGGGGACAGGATAGTGAGGAAACAAAACAAGGAAGACAAACTCCTAAAGAATATTGGGTGCTCAATTTTGATGGGGCATCAAAAACAAAATCTAGTGGAGCAGGCTTGGTGCTACAAAGTCCTGAAGGATTCACTATTGAGTATGCTATTAAGCTTGACTTCCCGACAACCAACAATGAAGCCGAGTATGAAGCACTCATAGCAGGCCTGGGTTTGGCCAAGGCACTAAATGCCAAACACCTCAAAGTTTGTGGAGACTCGAAGCTGGTTATATCCCAAGTGAATGGGGAGTTTGAAGCAAGGGAAGAAATCATGATTAAATACCTTCGACTGGTAAAAGCTATAATGACTCAGTTTGAAGAATGTCAGATGGAATATGTTCCTAGAGAAGAGAACGTAAAGGCCGATGCCTTATCAAAGTTCGCCTCATCAGAAGCAGACGAACATATGGGAAGTGTCTACTTCCAAGTCTTGAGGACCCCTAGCGTCAATGCAAAGATGGTAGCCCCGATAAACATTGGCAGTTGCTGGATGGATCCAATTAAAGCCCACCTCCAGTCTGGATGGACTCCTACCAGTACCATGGAAACCAGAAAGCTTGCTGCGAGGGCATTAAGGTACGCTCTTATTGATGGAATTCTCTATAAGAAATCTTTTGTTATTCCGTACTTGAAATGTCTGAGGCCGGATGAAGCTCATGAGGCTTTGAAAGAAGTACACGAAGGAATTTGTGGCCAACACTTGGGGGGCAGGGCCTTGGCTCACAAAATCACCCGCCTTGGTTTTTACTGGCCTGACTTGATAAAAGATTAGAAAGAATACGTAAGAAGATGTGACAGGTGCCAAAGGCATGCACCGGTTGTCAGACAGCCACCTGAGATGTTGACGTCCATCAATTCCCCTATCCCCTTTGCAATGTGGGGAATGGACATCCTTGGACCCTTTCCAATAGCTAGCGGACAGAGAAAGTTCCTGATCATTGCGATCGATTACTTCACTAAATGGATTGAGGCTAAACCACTAGCCAAGATAACCACAAAGCAAGTAGCTCAATTCTTCTGGAAAAACATCATATGTAGGTATGGAATACCACGAATCCTGGTAACGGACAATGGCACACAATTCAACAATGAAGAATTCAAGGGATATTGCGCTGATAACGACATCAATCTACGCTTCACTTCTGTTGCACACCCCCAAGCAAATGGGCAGGCTGAGGTAGCCAATCGAATCATCCTCGATGGTCTCAAAAAAAGGATAGAGCGTTCTGCTAACACATGGGTAGACGAGCTTTTGCCAATACTCTGGGCCTACAGAACCACTCATAAAGTTACTACTGATGCAACTCCATTCTTCCTGGCTTATGGAGCCGAGGCAGTGGTTCCAGTTGAAATATCACATGTATCCCCAAGAATCAAGGCCTTTGAGCCCGAGGAAAATGAAGAAGGGATGAAGCTTGCATTAGACCTGATAGATGAAGTCAAGGACAAGGCTCAGGCAAAAATCATCGAGTATCAAAAGAAGTCGTCTTTCTACTACAACCTAAGGGTTAAAGAAAGGTTTTTCAGACAAGGGGACTTGGTCCTTAGAAAAACTGAAGCTTCTGGAGTAGGCCCCAAAGGCAAGTTAGCCCCCAACTGGGAAGGGCCGTACAAGATAAAACAAGTTAAGGGAGGAGGATCATATATCCTTGAAACCCTAGAAAATGTTGAGGTGCCAAGGACTTGGCATGCTTCCAACCTGAAGGTTTATTATACTTAAAGAATTCAACTATGAGTTCTTATGTTTAGTAGGAACTAAGTAGAAATAAGGTTCGATGAAACCATTAGGATGAAAGAGCCTTTCACTCCAAACANCCGCTCCAGACAGAATTTTCACTATGTAAGGGACGTGCCCACTTTAGCCTCGAAGGCATTATTAATAAAATTTTCAGCCTTATGGCATCTTCAAAAACCTGTGTGTTTAGCCTAGTTTGGCAATTTTTATTAGTTCTTTTATGATAAATGAATAAGAAGCCAGTTTGGCACTTCGATTAACATCCCATTTGTTTTATGCTCGATAAAGTGTATTTTGTCAAATATACTAAGGCACGAAAAAGAAAAGGACAAACGACAAAGAACTTTTATAACAAAGTCTGGGGATTACATAAGTTAATAAGAAAACAGAAAGAAAATACAAGGAATACAGGAAATAAATACAGAAAAAGAAAACTAAGGGAAGTTTTCAGTGTCATCATCCTTCTCTTCCTCCTCGGTCTTCTCTTCTTCCTCCGCTTCCTTCTGAGCGTTATCCTCAACCTCAGGAGTAGAATCGAAGACCCGATCAAACTCATCCAGGGCCTCACCACCTGACAAGTCTCCCGGGCCTGTCCCTCCGACAGTTGAAGTCAAGACTAATGGTTGGCCCATGGGGCAAGGGAAGTCGGCTGGATCAAAGAGATCGGGGTGCTTGGCCAGGACGGTGTCAAGGCACTTTTCCCAGGCCTAAGCACAAGTCGCCGGGAAAACCATATCGTCATGCTTATCCATGAAAGCATAGAATTCTTCCGACTCCATGTACTTAGCAATTTGGGCCTCTTTGTCCGCCTTCAATTCTTGAACCTCAACGTGGGCCGCTAACAGCTCTTGCTCCTTTTCGAGGAATTTCTTCTCCAAGTTGGCCACCTTGGCCTCCGCCTTGACCTTGCCTGCCCTATGGGCCTTCTCAGAAAAGCGCCAAGTCTTGGCCTGATGAGCCATGGTCTGAAAATAAGTGTTAACCTGTTGAAAAAGCAACACATTCACATGAAAAACTAGAAAAATGCGAAAATCATCGAAGTACGAAGAAAAATAGAAGTGATTAGGCCTTACCATAGCCACGGCCTGAGAACTAAGAGACTCTGCCGCCTCGATATCCGTCTTCAGAACGATTTTGGCCTTGTCGGCCGGAGGAATTGAGTTTTGGGACCAATCAACGGAGTTTAAGACACTCCCCACCACAGTGTCCTGTTTCCGGATACCCCAGCTGGGCCTCCAAGCCGTCGTGGCTGGATCCTCGTCCTCCTCACGAGGCCTTTTTCCCTTGCCCTTATTTTGGGCCCCCTCACAATGTTGGAGGAATGCAGGGACGTAGGGCTCTTTGATTGGGCCTTCCTGGGCCTCACGGGCCTTGCACATCTTGTGGGTCTCTTGGTCACCCACACCCAAATGAAAGTTTATATTTTCAGCAGCTGCAAAATAAACAAGAAAATAAAAATTGGGCTCAGAAAAATCGAAAAGAAAAGACAAGTTAAGTAAGGAAAGTACCATTATTAGAAACATGAGAAAGGCCCACGGCCTTCAAAGAAAATTCCTCAAGAAGCTTTCTATAGTGAGTCTGGCCCTTATCTTGGCCCAAATCTGCGACTATTAGCTTCTCCTCAGGCGTCAACTGGATTAGGCCTGGGTTGCCATCTTTCACCTTGTAGAAGGAGGTCCTAAAAAGGGTGCCCCAATCTCCTCCTTCCCACTCCAAATAAAGGAAATCCCTCCTCCACTCCGGGTTAGTATCGGGTAAAGATTTGTTACAAAAAATTGGGCTGACCCCTTGCCTATGGTTTATATAAACCCAGCCCAATATGCTCGACGGACTATTTTTAAATTGAAAAATACTCCTAAAAACAGCAACGGATAGGGGGTAATTTTTCCTAAGGCATACAACCATGAAACAAAGAAGGGTCCGCCACGAATTTGGGCTGAGTTGACATGGGCTTACCCTGGCTTCAGCTAGAAGTCTAATTATGAACTCATGAAAAGGAAATCTAAGCCCACCAATAAGGGCATCCCTAAACACACACAACCTATTAGGCCGCCAATGGCAAGCCCGATCTCCCGGTTCTGCTAAAACAAACTTCATACCAGGAAGTAATTTATACAGTTTGGTAAATTTATCGCAATGAACTTTATTTGTGAAAATACTCTGGTAATTAAAAGCATCTAGTTCGGCTAAAGTGGGAAACTCGTCGCCCATGACTTCTAGTAATTCAGAAATTGAGGAAAAACAAGGATTCACGGTAACAACGTTACCTCTTTTTGCCGCCCTGGCTAGGAGTCTCTGTTGAGCAGCATCCTGGGAATCCGCCATGAATATTCAACAGATGAATGCTTCTAAAAATGAAGGAGATGAAGATTGATCGGAAAATCTTGTCGGGATTCGCCTTGCCTAAAGGGCTCTAGAGTGAAATTTTGGGAGAGTTTTACTGAGAAAGTGTGAAGTGAAAAATCAAGTTCTCACTTCACTGATTTATAGCCGAGAAAAATGGTAACTCAACCGGTTTAACTTCCTGTTGCCGGTAAAAATAAGGCCCATAAAATAGTTGGGCGTGGTAATGCACGACCCAAATATCGACGAGGCCTGGAACTTTCTTTCGAAAAAGACAAACAAGTTGAGCCATAACAAAGCCCAAAAGAGAGGCCCCCTGGATATCACCACTAAAATCCTCGGACTACCAACGATCTAGGATCCTGGTCAAATAAACGACCAGGAATCCTCAACGACTAGGTGTCAAAAATGACACCTCAAATGACTAGGATCCTGGTCGAATGAACGACAAGGAATCCTCAACGACTTGGTGTCAAAATGACACCTCAAACGACTAGGATCCTGGTCGAATGAACGACAAGGAATCCTCAACGACTAGGTGTCAAAAATGACACCTCAAACGACTAGGATCCTGGTCGAATGAACGACAAGGAATCCTCAACGACTTGGTGTCAAAATGACACCTCAAACGACTAGGATCCTGGTCGAATGAACGACCAGGAATCCTCAATGACTAGGTGTCAAAAATGACACCTCAAACGACTAGGATCCTGGTCGAATAAACGACCAGGAATCCTCAACGACTAGGTGTCAAAAATGACACCTCAAGCGACCAGGAATCCTCAACGACCAGGATCCACAAATGGACCCAGGGACAACTAGGAATCCCAGCCGACCAGGAACCAAGGAAGGAACCTTGGCCGACCAGGAATCCCTGTCGACCAGGGTTCCACAAGGAAGCCAGAAACGACCAGGATCCTGGTCGAATTCGACTAGGATTCCTGGTCGAAAATAATGTTGTAAATTGCCAAAAAATCATTAAAAATGGTTTAAAAGGCAAATAAGTTCTGGAAAATTCTCTATAATTAGATAAAAATTCCTAGAAATTAAGAAAAAATACATGTGGGTACAAGAAGAGAATTGTGAAATATTCTTCATAAATAGAAGAGAACCTCGACGACAAATTCATAAACCTTAACTTCTGCAAAGTATTGCCCACTTTACAGAAGTTGGGGGGCAAATGATATGGGCTAAAAGTAAGCCCTAAAGACATAATTAATGTGGCATTAATTGTACCTAGTTTGGTCCAAAAGGGAGGCCCATTGAATGAGGCTTGAAACCCTAATTATCAAATAAATTCGTAATTAATTAATTAGCTAAATATACAGCTAATTAATTATGTCCAACTACAAGGAAACCTATTGATACATGGAAACTGCTTCTACAAAGGATCCAGAATCCTTCTAGGAAATACCTTATCAATCAAGGTTCATAAACCTACTCTAATTCTTAGACTCTCTACGTCTATATAAAGGGCCTAACCCCTCATTATTAGAACTACGTNACATAATTAATGTGGCATTAATTGTACCTAGTTTGGTCCAAAAGGGAGGCCCATTGAATGAGGCTTGAAACCCTAATTATCAAATAAATTCGTAATTAATTAATTAGCTAAATATACAGCTAATTAATTATGTCCAACTACAAGGAAACCTATTGATACATGGAAACTGCTTCTACAAAGGATCCAGAATCCTTCTAGGAAATACCTTATCAATCAAGGTTCATAAACCTACTCTAATTCTTAGACTCTCTACGTCTATATAAAGGGCCTAACCCCTCATTCTTAGAACTACGTCTGGCTTGATTCTCAACACATACTGAGATACGTAGGCATCTTGTGAAGGCAGAATTAAGCTACGAAACACAAGTGCAGCCATTAAAGCTCGATAAGCTCTAACACACATCGTAATAACTACACCCTGGTTTTTAATCCACAACAATTGGTCTCCCCATATTTTTGAAAGCAGATGAACGAAAAAAATTTCAAGTAAATTATTTTGAAAAAGATTTAAAATTTGAGCCAGAAATTGATAGTAACCTAAGAGATGCAATAACGCAAAAGAAATATATATTTTCATTAACCATCAAAATCAGATTGAAAGTTCATTTAAACCATATTTTTTTGACATTTCCTTATGCGGTTGTTTTTAAATGTGTCGTTGTAGCTAGTGATCTCAGGGGAACTCTAACTTTTTATTCATGTAAATATTAATATTAGTAATAAAGGCTGTATGTATATATTATATTTAATAATAATATAGTATACCTGGACTTTCATACCCTATTTAAATTACTTAAAAAAAAATTATGTAAATTTACTCCTCTCTAAAGTGTTATCAGAAATATCTTCTTTCGATCACCCGAATGGACCCCGGGTCATCATCACAATATGAATGTGCTTCAGCAGCATTGTGCAACAAAAAAGGTCATACCTACTTTCGATGAGATGGTTGTCTTAGATATTTCTTACCTAAAGTCTAATATATTGACCCTTTTGATTAGGTCTTTTCACCAAATTATGATTTCCTCCAGCAAAAAACAATTCTGATGCCATGACAATTGATATCAGGTAACTAACGAGATGCCAGCTTTACCACTTGTATATAATTTTCTTGTTGCCAACTTGCTCAGCTGCATACAATGTAGGATGTATTATTTTACTCCTTGTGGGAATATCAAAAATTTGTTGCTAACTTGTCCCTAACAAGCACTTGTTAGGGACCAGGACCCTATATATATATATATATATGCACTTAACTTGTATTTCTCCTTGGTTGAAAATTTGTTGTACGCAAAGTATATTTTCAATGTGGTTCGGGTGCTTATAGTTGCAACTTAACAACAATGCTAAATCCAAACACTGTCATTACTCTTTTAGTCAACGACATGCAGCAGGCGAAGTATGATTCCTATGGGTGGAGGTGCTTGTAATTTTATGTTATTGCCATAGTTAATAGTTAATTCCATATAATGTCTTGTTCCACAAACATCCGTGCATATGGTATTTATGGAAGGTCAAATTTACCTTCAATTGATTGGAATCCCCAAATTCTGATATTCGGAAAAAGATAGTACATGATATTAAGGAACAATGTTTTTTCTTCCTTAAGATGTATATTGTAGTTGGCTTAATTATTACATTACAATCAATTTTTTGGTTATGTGATGTAATGTTACTCCTATCATGAAAATCAGCATAACAGTACCAGCTGGCCACCAGCTCTTGTTGTGTATGATTATAGATCTTGCAATGTTAGTTTTCTATAATTTTTATCATTTAATGTTGATGTGCACAGTTGTCTTATATTTTAATAGGTTGCACGAATGTCTTCAGGAATGTAACGGAGACTAGGTTTTGAAAGCTGAAGCTGGTGCCAAGTCCAGAAGTTCACTGAATGTGCTCTGAAATGTATAGGTTTTCATTCTCTTTGTCAGGGTGAAAAAGATGACATCAATCAGAACTCGCCCATTCGGATTCAATTGCAGTTGTCTGTATTCAAGGCTTTTCTCAATCTGGCTGGAAAAAATCTCTCTGGAAAGGACTTTACAGAAGCCTTTGATGCAGCTTGTTTTCCTCTTACTCTATTCTCTAGTTCATTTGATCCCGGTTGGTCTTCAGGTATATCTGCACCTGCCATCCAAGGGTTGCTGAGCATGTTGGTAGATGGAGGTGCAGACAATGTCAATCAATGTTTTCTTGAAGCCCCGCATTTTGGGAGCACAGAGCTTGTC
>QRFB01000357.1:20016-38458 GCA_008931105.1 Oenanthe javanica
GAGATTCACGAAAAGTAGGTTCAATTTCCAGTTCTAAAGCAATCTTTTCAGCTTCACTCTTTGTGATTTCAAACCCATTATTTTTGTACTCTTCTAAAAAAAGGATTAGACCTTGTAACAGATCAACACATTTTCCAACATCTATATCTTTACCTTGGAGAATCTTACTAACTTTCTTCACTTTTTCCAATATTTCGTACCAAATGACCAAGCTAACAATAAACTCAAATTTCTGAAATTCATAATTTACCAAAGCCTCTGCATCACTTATTGTGGCTACGTCATTGCTGTGTTCTACCAGATGCAACAATGCTTCTCTTACTTGTGCAGCTTGAAATCGTAATGGCTTTACACTAGCAACACGGCTTTCCCAGCGTGTATCTGACCATAACTTCAAAGTAAGCCCTTTGCCATCATGGTGCTTCACATAGGATTTGAGAACATCCCACCGTTTTGTTGAACCAGAGAATAATTTATAGATTCGTTGTATAACTCCAAAAAATGACTTAGCTGCAACAACACTCATTGCCATGTCACAAAGTGAAAGATTAAGAGAATGACAACCGCATGGAGTATAAAATGTCGTAGGATACTCATTTAGTACCCTACTACTTACACCTTTGTATTGTCCCTTCATGTTAGAACCGTTATCATAACCTTGCCCACGCATATCATTCATATCGAGTTTCAAAATTCCAAGAATATTTTGAAGTTCAAGAAAAAGAGCATCTCCTGTAGTTTCAACAACTTTTAGAAATCCAAGAAAGAACTCATCCACTGTTATTGGGTTTGTAGACACATTAACACATCTCAGTATAAGAGACATTTGTTCCTCGTGACTCACATCTGGAATACAATCAAGATTCAATCAGAACTCGCCCATTCGGATTCAATTGTAGTTGTCTGTATTCAAGGCTTTTCTCAATCTGGCTGGAATAAATCTCTCTGGAAAGGACTTTACAGAAGCCTTTGATCAGCTTGTTTCCCTCTTACTCTATTCTCTAGTTCATTTGATCCCGGTTGGTCTTCAGGTATACCTGCACCTGCCATCCAAGGGTTGCTGAGCATGTTGGTAGATGGAGGTGCAGACAATGTCAATCAATGTTTTCTTGAAGCCTCGCATTTTGGGAGCACAGAGCTTGTCCGCATTTTTTTGGAAGGTAAATTATCATATCATGCANCGCATTTTTTTTGCAGGTAAATTATCATATCATGCAATCCAAAAGGTGATATTATGTATGGGTTTTTTGCTTTTATCTTATTAAGTTTCACTTGAAGTTCATCAGAAACTGTGTTCAAGTCAATTTTGTTTTGTTTGTGATGAATTCTCTGCAATTGGCAATTATTAAATTCTCTCTGTCTTGAACCTTAAGTTTTTGGTTTTTCGCTGTAGCCTTGTTTTGAGGTTTGGGATAAAGTAAAGCATTCACTAGATACAACAAGCACATGTGTGATAAATTAAGTTACTTTAATGATTTTATATCGTCTCTCCATTCTGCATGCATCCGCAAACTTCAAATAGTTAAGACATACTAACACGGAGAACACCAGTAATACAGGCAAACTGTAACAATTGTGAGACAACTTAAAAAACCTACCTGAATATAAAACTTTATTTTTATGTTTATCTTCTTGTTATAGAGCAGTAATGAACCTATGTCTTCACTTTACTGACCTTGAAGATGGTACTTCATATTTTATATAACATGTTTCACATTCATTAGAATTTACTATGAAACAGGAGTGGGATGTGGGAAGCGCATGCTGCTAAATTATGTGTCACCCATGTATTTGTACTGCAGTTAAGATTAAAATGCAAATTTGTTACTTGTTTTTATGTCAGTTCTTGTCTATATCCAATCTGACTCTGTATCCATATCTGGTCTATTTTGATATTTTCATTTTCCTAAAGTTTTGGTAAACACCGAGTGAACAGATTAGTTAAAGAAATAAAAATTATATAAAGGCCTAGTGCTCACATGGTCTGGGTCAGCCAATGTAAGATAAGTTGTTAATCAAGTTACCGGCTATGTCCTGCGTATACTACGTTATAAGTGCTCATATGCAATGCTCTCTGATGTTACCTTATGTGCCAAATGGTGTTGCCTTAGGCCTGAAATCGAAAAAGTCAACACTTTTTGAGTGTTGCATCTGCGGTCATTGCCTTTGACCTCTAATGCAACGCTTTTGTTGTGTAATGCAACACCGCTGAAAGTATTGCATATTGGTCATAATGCAACACCACCATGGTATAAATGCAACAAAATTTAGTGTTGCTTTAAATGTGAAGCTGAAACAAATGTGGGTCAAGTCAGTGGGGCCCACCAGTGCCACGTCAACAATGGGGCCCAACAATGCCATGTCAGCAGTGGGGCCCACATGCCACGTCAGCAATGGGGCCCGTTTTGCCACGTTAGCAGTGGGTCACACCAGTGCCACGTCAACAGTGGGTCACACAAGTGCCACGTCAACCTTGGGTCCCACCTAAACTAATGCAACACTACCATGCTATAATGCAACGACAAAATTTACAATTGTAACATCATATTTTTTTTTGGCAATACTATTTATATATAATGCAACAATGATAAAAGCCAAATGCAACACTTTTCATAAATTTTTCAAAATAGCCTTCTAGTACATACGTCAATCACATCAACAACCAACCAAGGTAGATAGTACAATACAGAGGATTAACTATTCTAACAACTCTCTTTAACAATCTGCCCCATGATATAGCAAACTACCAAAACAATAGAAATACGACCAAGTCTAACTTTAAATGTACCAAATCTAACTTGCACCAATTTACCAAGTTTAAATACTAAGGATAGTTACATAATTAGAATCCTAGGAAGTAGCGCCACCTTAAGTCACAGGAGTACCGTTATCATCTTGATCATTTGAAACGGAAGCACACTAGTCACCATGCAAGGAAAGCAGGGACTTCGAAGAAATCATCCAATTCTGCAAAAGGAGAGAACAAGCACTTTTCAATTCCATAACAGAAGTTCAAAATTAAAGCTCTTTTATCATAATACAATATAATGATATAAGTTTAGCTTGTAAGTTTGTGATCATAAATTCTTTCCAGATTCAAGTTTCAATTAACATAATTTGATCTAGTCTAAAATGATGCCAACTATCTGACTTTTATATATAGTACCATTGTGGTTTCATCATAATTATTATAGCTACTAGATAGTTAAAACTTTCTTTTACACTTTATAAGAAATAAATTACAGGGAATGAATATGGTTAAAGGAGATATCAACTTTAAAAAATATTTTTTTAATTATAGTAACTATGTTCAATTTAGTTATTTCTTTTAGTATGCTATGAATTACATAGTAAAAGTAAGATAATTGAGACAAAGCTAATACGATGAATGAGTGCAAAATAAAAAAAGTTATAAATGATAACCTCGAAAACTTTCTACCAAATAGCCTCTTGCCCGGTGAATACTAATGGCAAGTTAATACCTGTAGAGCCCTGAGTTGATTTGTAAAGATTACTCCACTTTCTTACTGTCATTGTCATGAACCAGGCATACAATAATAGAATCTAATGCTATGATCGACTAGAGCTTGTCACGAAGTAGGCTCAGGTACGTACACATCTAAACCCCCATGAGTTCTTAACTGCTCTCTTAAGTTACATGATACATGGGCCATATCGCAGAGCAGTGGCAATGCATATTGCTTCAATGGAGACCTGACATAATAAAATACATCAGTTAACATATAGAGCAATATAAGGTAGTTATACTTACGTTGCTTTTAAATTAAGTTATAACAAGTACCTGTTGCAATATACAAATTAACATAACTAGCAAACAACAATGCAAACAGTTTATTCAACTATATTATATACTAGTTTTCTTTGAAAACTAGCGGTAATAATATTCTAATAATGTTCCAGCTAAAAAATACATATGGTAATTGTTACGGATCAAAAATGAGGTCGTCTTTAATGTGTAATTAATGCTAGGGTTTGGGGGAGCTTCGAGCTTTAGTGGCTGCATTAACGTTTCATGACTATCTCGGGTCCTCGTTAACTGCCTACGTATCTCAGTTCGTATGAGAATCAAGCCAACAACGTAGTTCTAATGTTGAGGGGTTAGGCCCTTGATATAGGCGTACGAGGGCCTTGGAGTTAGATTAGGGTTAGGAGACTTGGGGGCCAAGTCTCCTACTGATGTAAGGTTGTTGTAACCTCTTAGGAATGAGAGCCCTCGTTGGACTCAAGCATGTGAGATTTATCTTCGAGATTGGGCTTCTAGAGCCTTCCACAGATGAGGGGTCTCGTAGGACTCTTCTAGCCTTTAATTGAGGCTTTATTAATTAATTACGAAATTAATTAATAAATAGGGTTTCTAGATCCTTCTAGGATGAGGGCCTTCAACAGGCTTTTTGGGCCTTTACTGAGCATTTATTAATTAATTACAAAATTAATTAATAACAAAGGCTTAATGGGCCTATGGCTTCAACAGAGGTTGTGGGCTAGACTTACAAATCCAGTTGATCCTTGGATTTATTTTCCTTGTTCGTTTCAAGGGCGCAAGCCTATGGACCAAGCTAGGTCTAATAAATGAAATAATAAATGCTATATTTATTATTTCCTTAGGGCTATTTTTTACCCATATCATTTGCCCCCAACTTTTGGGAAAACTTCGTGAGTTTTCGTAAAAGTTTTATAAAGGATTTTCAGTGCCTTATCGGGCTTTTGACTCATTTTAGTCAATTTTATCTTGACTTTTGGGCTCAGGCCTTCGATTATTAATTCTTTTAAAAAATCAATATTATACAAACTGGTCCCCTACGGACTTTATTTCTAACAAACTCACCATAGATGAGTTTCTCGCAGGCCTGCCTCAAATCGACCTGGATCGAGATCGATCAGGGGTTCAATTTCACCCCAGGTCGATTTGGGGATTGAGGTCGAAATTGACTTCGATCGAGGTCGAATAAGACTTGAAATGCATTCCCAGGTCGATACGGGGAATCGAGGTCGAAATCGACTTCGATCGAGGTCGAACATAACAGGAAAACCACCTTGAGGTCGATTACGTGACTGAGGTCGATTCAACCTCGATTGAGGTCGATTTAAGCCTCGAAATTCCTTGAGGTCGAATCATGGGACTGAGATCAATTTCGACCTCGATTGAGGTCGAATAGGCCTTCATGGCTTATTATTCAATCGACTTAGATCGAGGTCGATTATAACTTTAAATATGCCTCCAGGTCAATTTCGGATTCGAGGTCGATCATCGACTTCGTTTGAAGTCGAATTTGATTTTAAAAGTTGAACAGACCTTCTAGGCTTTACCTTCATTTCGACCTCGATTGAGGTCGAACTATACTTGCAATGTACATCCAGGTCGACTAGCAGTTGAGATCGATCGGCCTCAAGGCTTTTGGCTTCACTTCGACATTAATTGAGGTCGAATTTCATGATAATCTTCCCTTTCTAATCAATTTTATGATTTTGTATCACCCACAGGTGTTTCGGTATTTTCTCTAAATATTTTGGGGATCATATGGTGCTCACAAGTATCTTTCGTAATATTCAGAAATTTTTATGTACCCACAGATATTTTTCGTATTTTTTCCTAATAATTTAGGAATTATTATGTACTCACGGGTATTTTTTCTAATAATTTAGGAATTTTTTATGTACCCACGGGTATTTTTCCTAAGAATTTAGGAATTTTTTATGTACTTACATGTATTTTTCCTAATAATTTAGGAATTTCTTATGTACCCATGGGTATTTTTCCTAAGAATTTAGGAATTTTTTATGTACCTACAAGTATTTTTTCTAATAATTTATGAATTTTTTATGTACACGTGAGTATTTTTCCTAATAATTTAAGAATTTTTATGTACCCATATGTATAGTTTAGGAATTTTATGTACCTACAGGTATTTTTCCTACGAATTTATGAATTTTTGGTGTACCCACGGGTATTTTTCCTACGAATTTAGGAATTTTTTGTGTACCTACAGGTATTTTTCCTAATAATTTAGGAATTATTCGTGTACCCACAAGTATTTTTTCTAATAATTTAGGAATTATTTGTGTACCTACATGTATTTTTCCTAAGAATTTAGGAATTATTTTTGTACCCACATGTATTTTTCCTAATAATTTAAGAATTAGTATGTACCCACGGGTATTTTTCTTAATTATTCCTAATAATTTAGGAATTTTTATGTACCCAGATGTATTTTTCTTAATTATTTCTAATAATTTAGGAATTTTTATGTACCTACAGGTATTTTTCTTAATTATTCCTATTAATTTAGGAATTTTTATGTAACTACATGTATTTTTCCTAATAATTTAGGAATTTTTATGTACTCATAGGTATAATTTAGGAATTTTTATGTACCTATAGGTATTTTTCCTAAGAATTTATGAATTTTTGGTGTACCCACGGGTATTTTTCCTAAGAATTTAGGAATTTTTTATGTACCCACGGGTATTTTTCCTAAGAATTTAAAAAAAATTATATACCTACAGGTATTTTTCCTAATAATTTAGGAATTTTTTATGTACCCACGGGTATTTTTCTTAAGAATTTAAGAATTTTTTGTGTACCTACAGATATTTTTCCTAATAATTAAGGAATTATTTATATAATTTTTTCATCAGGGATCAACTTGTAATTTTGCAGGGTTTGATTTGTTAATTTACAAACTTCAGGGGAGTAATCATCAACTTTCAAACTTTAGGGGAGAATTCGTAAGTCTATAAACTTCAGGGGACTTACCATCAGTTTTCAAACTTCAGGGGGCATTTCGTAAGTTTATAAACTTCAGGGCATTTATCGTCAGTTTTTAAACTTCAGGGAAAATTCATAAGTTTCTAAACTTCAAGAGAATTATCGCAAGTTTTCAAACTTCAGGGGGCATCTTGGGTGACCAATTTATAGTTTGGCCACCCAAGTATCTCCCAGGTCGATGTCGACTTCGTCGAGGTCAAATTATGTGCTCATTTCGTGGCCAGGTCGAAGGTAAATTTGAGTTCGATCTTCGGCCTCATTCGAGGTAGATCAGATTCCCCCCCCCCATTATCATTGATAAATAATACTCCCTCCGTCCCGGCCAAATGTTTACATTTGGTCCGGGCACGGAGACCAAGGATAGTGGGTGTAATAGTGATTTTATTGTTAAAATAAATGAAGTAGTGGGTGTAATAGTGTAAAGTGTTGAAAAAGTGGAGTGAAGTAGTGGATGTAATAATATATTTATTGTTAAAAGTTACTATTTTTAGTAATGTAAAGAATTGGGTGGGACGTCCCAAAAAGGAAAGTGTAAAGAATTGGTTGGGACGGAGGGAGTAATATTTATTTTGGAATAATTTAATATCGAATTTGGAAGTGTCCCACTTGGATGAAATTTTATTCGAATAAAGTCCAACCCGGATATTATTATTATTAAATAATAATAACTTCTATTTTTACCCAATTAATTTTTGGATAAATAATTACTCGATTCAGAGGTGTCCTACTCGGATAAAATGAGATGTCCCACTCGGATAAATTTTATTTGAATAAAGTCCAACCCGGATTTTATTATTATTATTATTATTATTAAATAATAACTATTTTTATTTTTACCCAATTAATTTTTGGATAAATAATTACTCGATTCAGAGGTGTCCTACTCGGATAAAATGAGGTGTCCCACTCGGATAAATTTTATTCGAATAAAGTCCAACCCGGATTTTATTATTATTATTATTAAATAATAACATTTTTTATTTTTACCCAATTAATTTTTGGATAAATAATTCCTCGATTTAGAGGTGTCCTACTTGGATATATTTTATTCGAATAAAGTCCAACCCAGATTTTATTATTATTATTAAATAATAACAATTTCTATTTTTACCCAATTAATTTTTGGATAAATAATTCCTCGATTCAGAGGTGTCCTACTCGGATAAAATGAGGTGTCCCACTCGGATAAATTTTATTCGAATAAAGTCCAACCCGGATTTTATTATTATTATTATTATTATTATTAAATAATAACAATTTATATTTTTATATTCTTGTAGACCTGGATTGAGGGGTCTCGTGTCTCATTTGACTGATTTGAGGGGTCTCGTGCCTCACTTGTCTGACTTGAGGGGTCTCAAACCTCGTTTGAGCACCAAGTCAAATATACCTGGATTGATGGATCTCAAACCTCGTTTGAGTGACTTGAGGGGTCTCAAACCTCGTTTGACAGATTTGAAGGGTCTCAAACCTCGTCTGACTGACTTAGGGATCTCAAACCTCGTTTGAGCTGTAGGTCAAATAGACCTGGATTGAGGTCTAATAAAATTCAATTTCAAGCCCAGGTCGAATTTGATTAGCTTGAGGGGCCTCATGCCTCGTTTGAGTGACTTGAGGGGTCTCAAACCTCGTTTTTCTGGTTTGAGGGGCCTCGAGTCTCATTTGAGCCCCAGGTCAAATAGACCTGGATTGAGGTCTAATAAACCTCAATTTCAAGCCTAGGTCGAATTTGATTAGCTTAGGGGCCTCATGCCTCATTTGAGTGACTTGAGGGGTCTCAAACCTCGTTTGATAGACTTGAAGGGTCTCAAACCTCGTCTGAATGACTTTAGGGGTCTCAGACCTCGTTTGAGCCCTAGATCGAATAGACCTGGATTGAGGTCTAATAAACCTCAATTTCAAGCCCAGGTCGAATTTGGCTTTCAAGGGGCTGGATTGAGGTCGATGTGTCCTTCAAGGTTTGACCTCCCATAGACCTGGACCAAGGTCGAACAAAGGCCTAATTTCTCACCTAGGTCGAAATGGGATTGTGGTCGATGAGACCTTCAAGGTTTGACCTCCCATAGACCTAGAATGAGGTCGAATTAACACTTATTTTTCCTCCCAAGTCGAAATGTCTTGGGGCCTCAAGGCTTTATAATTTTTGACTTGGAATGATGTCGATGAGCCTTATAGGGTTTGACCTCCCATCGACCTGGATTGAGGTCGAACTAACACTCATTTTTCCTCCCAAGTCGAAATGTCTTACTAAGATTGCTTCGACCTCGTTTGAAGTCGAATTAGGCCTCAAAATCCTTTGAGGTCGAGATGTCTTGGGGCCTCATGGCTCTTTAATCTTCGATTTGAAATGAGGTCGATGAGCTCTACATGGTTTGACTTCCCACCGACCTGGAATGATGTCGAACTAAGGCCTAATTCCTCATCCAGGTCGAAATGGGATTGAGGTCGATGAGCCCTACAGGGTTTGACCTTCCATAGACCTGGATTGAGGTCGAATTGTGCTTCCAAGGGGCTGGTCTATCAAGACCTCAATGACGTGCGCCTCTAAGTATAGGCGTAGCGTTCTTGAAGAAAAATTCTCAATCTTTGAGTTATTCAACTTTGCGCCATGCAGAATCTTACTGACATAATTGATGGGTTTTTGAACCTTGGTTTCCTCTAATGTTTAATTTCTTGGGAGAATCCTTCATCCTTAACCAGGCCTCTCACTGTTTTACTGTTTACTATCCGCGTTGGCCATGCGTGGCTTTTATCTTTTATTCTCGTACTTTGAACCCCATCAGTACTCGGCACTCTAATTACGTTCATGCATTCTCTTTTGCATTTTATGTTATGTGCATTGGCACAAAGTTGTTTTCGTGTTTAATAATAACTTGACAAGAGAGTTCAAGGATACTAAAATAAACTTTCATTAAAATATCTTGAAGTATATCTTCAAGTCAAAGGGGGTTCTACCCTTACATGATAATAAACTATTTCCCACTTGGGGTAACAACTTCTTGGTTCCTAGTAGTTTCATAGAACCTTATTTCTGCTTAATAATCCTTCTAAATATAATTCCTGAAGGAGTTGTCTACTACTTCCACGTATCCGCGCCTTCGATCGGGAGTACTTGCCCCCCGACTCCGTCGGACCTTAACGAGGCTACATAACATCTCCTTGCCATCTTCTGGTCTACTTTATCCTCACCAACTCCATTCCTAGTTGGAAATTTAAGTTTGAGGTGGTAAGTTGAGGCAACAGCATTGAACGCATGTATCCCTGTTCGTCCGAGGATCCCATTGTAAGAGGACACGACCTTGATCACGAGGAAGTTCAACATTTGAGTGGACTCATGGGGTTCCTGCCCTATAGTCACAGGCAATTAAATTATTCCTTCTACCTTAGACTCGACTCCATTGAACCCATATATAGGCATGTTAGAGGGAGTCAGTTGANGGGGATTTGACGGGCAGCAGCAGCAGTGCATTAGAGAATGTGAGAACATGGTTGGAGGGATCTCCCGTCCNATCGGTGTACCCCATTTTGAGATAGGCATCATGAAAAAGGATGTCTACTGAAGCTCCACTATCCACCAGGATTCGTTTTACCGAAGATTTGCCTATCACAAGTATTATGACCAATGGGTCATCATGGGGGAAGTTCACCCCTTTCAAATCAAAATCGTCAAAAGAAATTGATACTTCGCTCCTTGCACTCGTGGGTGCTTCCCCCATAATTTGTAGAACTTGTCGGGCATAAGCCTTTCTCAAGTTACTTGAAGTCCCGGCCGCTGTTGGACCTCCAGAGATCACGTTTATTACCGGGCCTCGAGGCTGTATCTTCTTGTCACGATCATCATAATCCCTTCGTTGTTCATTATAGCGTCTATTATCATTGTTGTTTTTATCATCTTCTATGATAAACTTTCTAAGTTTTCCCCTTCTGATCAAGAACTCAATCTCATCTTTCAACTGCCTACAATTATCTGTGTCATNTCTCTCGGGCGTTGTTTCCTTGCTAACTCCCTTTCCAGGTCTTTCCTTAGTCGTTGAGCTTCAGCCTCATGAGCTCGCATCTTATCTTATAGGTTTGTGGAGTTAGTATTTTGAGGCCCTCGGGGCTGGGTACTCCTCCCTCCAAGGGGCTCCTTACTAGGTCGCCTCCTCCTAGAATTAACGTCCTCATCAGTTGTTCCATCATCAGTTGAGTAGGGTCCAGAAAAACCTCGATTCCCCCAACGTGAGCCATGTGGGGGCAGCAGACCTTGCTCATAAGAGGGCTCATAGTTAGGTGGAAGCCCATATTGAGGGTTTCTAGGCAACACCGNGGTGAACTTAGGCCCTTGGCCAACCGTCCTCGAGGTATAGTCGGAGTCTTTATTGGTTCTAGGATACTTCTCCTCAACATCATTCTCATCCTCGACATCATACTGATCTTGCTTACGTTTTTTGCTACTCCACTCGTTTCTGAACGAGTTGGTAGTCTTCTTCAAGCTTTCTTCAGCCTTNTTATGGACAGAGGCATGGATTGACATGTCAGGATCGGAACGATGAACGATGACGCTCAGGGGTCCCGTACGATGGGTGCTTGTTTCAGGGTCCTCAACGGAGGTGGTTGGGACAACAGCTCCTTGTTCCTGAGTTACGGTAAGAGTAACGTTGGTGTCATCAGTGGTGTCAGGGATCTCTCCTTCGAGGGTGCTCGCGGTACTTCGTGTTCTTGCCATGGTTGTTATTCTCTTCCCACAGACGGCGCCAAATGTTACGGATCAAAAATGAGGTCGTTTTTAATGTGTAATTAATGCTAGGGTTTGGGGGAGTTTCGAGCTTTAATGGTTGCACTAATAATTCGTGACTATCTCGGGTCCTCGTTAACTGCCTACGTATCTCAGTTCGTATGAGAATTAAGCCAACAACGTAGTTCTAATGTTGAGGGGTTAGGCCCTTTATATAGGCGCACGAGGGCCTTGGAGTTAGATTAGGGTTAGGAGACTTGGGGGCCAAGTCTCCTACTGACGTAAGGTTATTTTAACCTCTTAGGAATGAGAGCTCTCGTTGGACTCTAGCAGGTGAGATTTATCTTCGAGATTGGGCTTCTAGAGCCTTCCACAGATGAGAGTAGGACACTTCAAGCCTTTAATTGAGGCTTTATTAATTAATTATGAAATTAATTAATAAATAGGGTTTCTAGGTCCTTCTAGGATGAGGGTCTTCAACAGGCTTCTTGGGCCTTTACCGAGCCTTTATTAATTAATTACGAAATTAATTAATAACAAAGGCTTAATGGGCCTATGGCTTCAACAGAGCTTGTGGGCTGGACTTACAAATCCAGTTGATCCTTGGATTTATTTTCCTTATTCGTTTCAAGGGCCCAAGCCTATGGAACAAGCTAAGTCTAATAAATGAAATAATAAATGCTATATTTATTATTTCCTTAGGGCTATTTTTTACCCATATCAGTAATAGTGTAAGGTATATCTACTAAGTAAGAAATAACAATTAAAGAGTCTAATGTAAACCACATGCTTAACACTCATTGGGAGATCAACCTATAAGACCTGGTCAATATTTTGATCGCACTTCTGCATCAGCATAAGATAATAACATTTGAAAACATATCCATTTATACAGTTATCGAAATAAAATATATCAATGTCCAAACATGTAAAGTGTTGGCTCAGATAATAAAAGATATAACAATATGCATACATGGAACATGTGGTACATGATGCATCTTTTGCCGTAACTTTTCCTGAGTTGTGCACATATACAAGTTAAAAGGTTCACCTCATGATGAATTTGGGACACAATAGGACCTTCTTTGAGGTCAAGGTTTGGTATTAAAAACTATATCGCATCTTCTTGTTGAAGATTTTCCGAGCAGTGTGGGTCAGTTGAAAGATAATTAACGCACTTCAATAACTATTTACAACAATATAAAGGTGTGAGAAATGAGGAGTTGAAACTTCCGGAGCTTATATTCAAAGTTATAAAAAGAAAACATGTGTACCATCAAAAGAATAACATGTTCTTCTCTATGTGCATTGCATCCAGGTTATGTCGAAGTGGATTATGACGCCAATATGGCAAATCAAAAAATATTGATTTCTTTTTAAAAGGGCAATCATTTTTACCCTTTTTCTTGGTCTTAGGCAACATCAGACTAAAATTAACATATGGATATATATAACAAGAAACACTAAATTAATTAAAATCTTCAAGTTTCAGGACTGTACGATACTTCGTTCAAAAAATAAAAGAGCTCATCTTTTTGGCCAGAAAATATTATAGGAAAAAGAACTGTAACGTATTTCATATGTATCTGAAACTATATAATACTTGAAATTCTCTGAAATATCGAGGTAATTGTAATTTCTCGAAATATCGAGTACTTGCTAAGGTTTTCATACTACCACTTGATATATTAAGTTCTCAACACATGCTTTAAATATGTGTAGACCTCTGCTAGTAATACGATAATACCAGAAGCATGAACCTAGATAAAATTTAGGTGTAACAAAAAATGCAAGCATCAATAATTAAAACTGTACATACAATCCACACTATATTTAAGCAATTAAAAAGAAGCCTACCACATAACAATCCATTTAAGCATTAGCAAGCACTAATTAAAAAATCAACAAATGAAAATATACAAAACTGTAGATACAGAACATGTACATACACATATTATTTCCATAATAAAATAGATAACTAAAAACACAAAACTGAGATAAAACCCTTAATTCGAAGTACCAATTACCTTAATTCGAAACTCCAATTCGAAACCCCTTAATTTTGCAAACCCTAACCTGCGTTAGTGAACCAACAAATGAAAACAGAGAACTAACAAATCAAAACAGAAAACCCCCAATCACCTCGAAACACCACAAATACCTTTATGAAATCTCTAATAGAAACCCCCAATCACTTGTAAAATAGGAAACACTAGTCAAGTAAATGGAGATATGAGAGTAAACGGATGTATGAGAGTGAGATGTGACATATGAGAGCTCATTCGATCTAACCCCAATGTGGAGTTGCTTCGATTTACCTTCGATTTACCTCTAACCCTAGATTTGACTTGCAATTTCCCTTCGATTTACCTCTAACCCTAACTTTTACTTGCAATTTCCCTTCAATTTTTCTTCGATTTTATCTTAGACTCACGATTTCACCCTAACCCATATGTATTGTGAGATGTGTCTGTGTGAGAAGTATTGTGTCTGTGTACTTAGGACAATTTAGGGGGAAATATGCCACCTATTTTCAGTGAAAATTTGGGGTCTTTTCTTTATTAAGTTATTTTATTAATAATTTTGGTAAATATTTAAGATTATTTTAAATAAATTAATTCTATATGATATAATTATATTTAATATTTTTAATTAATTTGGAAGTTTTTATTTATTCAATTTGACCGCTTTGACTATTATAAAATCATACCGAATAAATTTGGAATTTTTTTAAAACATTTTCACACCACTAAAATAGTTAGATACTATAAAATCACGCTTAGTAAATCTGGAATTATTTTAAAAACTTTTTACACTAATAAATAGTTAGATATTAACATCCGTATGGTTAGATCGTCAAAAACTAATTTTAAAAAAATAGAATCAGCATTCGTCACAAGACTAGTTAAAGGGAAAACATAGTTTGACGGCTTTGACTATTATAAAATCATACCGAATAAATCTAGAAATTTTTAAAAAAAATTTTACACCGCTAAAATAGTTAGATATTAACATCCGTATGGTTGGATCGTGAAAAATAAAATTTAAAAAATAGAATCATATGTGTACTAGTTAATGGGAATGTGTACTTTGACTGTTTTGACTATTATAAAAACATAACAAACAAATCTAGAATTTTTTAAAAAAATATTTGGCACTACTAAAATATTCAGATATTACCATCCGTACGGTTGGATCGTCGAAAAAAAAATTTAAAAAAATAGATTCAGCATTCAGCACAACATTAGTTACGGAGAAAGTCTCGCTTGACCGGTTTGACTAGTATAAAATCACATAGAATAAAACTGAATTTTTTTAAAAAAATTGGCATTACTAAAATAGTCAGATATTAACATCCGTACGGTTGGATCGTCGGAAAAGAAATTAAAAAAAGTAGATTTAGCATTCAGCACAACACTAGTTATAGAGAACATCTAGTTTGACCGGTTTGACTAGTATAAAATCACATAGAATAAAACTGAAAATTTTAAAAAAATCACTGACGCTACTAAAATAGTCAGATATTAACATCCGTACGGTTGGATCGTCGAAAAAGAAATTTAAAAAAATAGATTCAGTATTCAATACAACATTAGTTACAGAGAAAGTCTCGTTTGACCGGTTTAACTAGTATAAAATCACATAGAATAAAACTGAATTTTTTAAAAAAAAAATTAGCATCACTAAAATAGTCAGATATTAACATCCGTATGGTTGGATCGTTGAAAATAAATTTTAAAAAATCGATTCAGCAATCGTGTTATACTAATTATTATATAAAGACTAGAAAATACAAAAGCAACACTAAACAAACAAATGCAACGCTATCATATTAAATGCAACGCTTGTGATGAGGACCACATGCCACGTCAGCACGGGACTTGACGCCACGTCAGGAGATGTGGGCCCCACAACTACCATGTCAGCGTGGTGGGGCCCCCACTATCACGTCAGCACTGGACTACTGCCACGTCAGCGTGGGTCCCATTGCCACGTCAACAGTGGTAGCCCACTGGTAGGCCCTGCCAGCCACATCAACATGGGCCCCACTGCCACGTCAGCCGTGGTGGGCCCCTCACTGCCACATCACTAATTATTAAAAAAAAAATTAGCTAATATAACACCATTCGTTAGTGTTGCATTCACTGCAACACCGTGAGTAATATGCAACACGAAGTTTTATCTAATGTAATACTATTTTAGCAGTGTTGCAAAATAGCCAAAAATTCAGAGCTACCGCAACGTTTTCAGTGCAACGCTTTCTAAAAGCATTGCCTATGAGCACTTATAGCGCAGTGGTATTGACACCAAATTTATCTATTTGGTACTGTGACTTTCATTTGAAATATTGATTTGTTCTCCATATAGATGGTAAGAACTGAAACAACTTCGTGTTTTTTTTGATGGAGTTGAGAAATGTTTGTGCATATAAGCTAACCTTTTTAATATCTTCAAGGCAATTTGGACGAATTATGAGATAGAAAAATGCTTCTCATAGATAATATAAATATATGCCAAAATGTATACTAATGATGTGGAAACAGTAAATGAACTTTCCTCTGGTTGATTGTTTCGTATATGGAATTCTGCACTGTAGACAAGTCCAGGAATATGAACCTTTTTTATCTATTTAATTTTCAGGTCATTGAGTATCTATATGATTCCTTGAGGAAGGATTATATTTTCCACTTAAGTCAATAGAAATTACTATTATGGTACAATTTAAGATTTGGCTATCTTCGAGTATACCTATTTGGTTTAAGGATGTGAACAGGTGATTTTGGTATGATATTGTCTCAGTCTCCAAGTTGCTCCACACAAAGTATCGGAATGTCACGTAGGTTTGAAGTTTGAACCTTCTAGATTTCCTTCTAGCAAGACGGGTGCTTTTATTTGTTAATCAAAATCATGACATTTCAAGGCGGGTGACTTCTGAATTTTAGGTAACATACATCACCGGCATCTAATAGTGGAAATAGATAGTTCTTATTATGATTGTATGTCATGTACATACTAGTCTTCTTCTTCCTTTTAATTGTGGTATTACTATATTTTCTTTCTAGAATGTAACCTTGGGATGTCTTGTCTAAACTTACTGATCTGAAGAAAACACCCTATAATGCCAGGCTTTACACTAAATACTGAATGTGATCTAGGATGAAGAGTGAAGTTTCATGTCTCGAGTAGTTTCTGATATGGGATATTTACTGGTTTGTTATTTTACATTTGGTCACAGCTATCACTGCTAAATGCGATGAGTATCGTTGATATAGTTAGCACCCATTAAACCAGTAAGCACAGTTTCTGTTCATCATCCTGCATAAAATGTACAGTTGCATTAAATCTGATTCAATTTTTTGGTTGACGACGACACCCCACATAATGTATGCATTAATGTAGGATAAGAGTGTGTACCTGCATGTTTTTAAGTTTAAGATTATTGAAGAACACATATGAAAGTATGTTTGTACCACGTATTTATGTCATTGTTTTCTGTTACAATATTGCTTATGTATGGTTTTGTGGTTCACTCTTGTAGATTGCACAGAGGAACAGTTTGGATGTTGATGTTGATCTGGCTTTGGGACTATGGAGTGTCTAGTTGAAGAAGGGAACGCAATAAGTTTTTTGGGTCCTTTAATGAGGACAGCTGAGAGGGGTTGTCGGCACGTCGTTCAATGGTTTGTGAAGAGAGGTTGCCGAGACATGGAACTTTGTCTGGCCCTTACAGCTGCCACTTCCAGTAGTCAAGTTGAACTTGCTGCCTATCTCCTTCCTCATGTGCCTCATCATGTGCTTGCAGCTCTTAGCATTGAAATTCTAAAGGCTGCTGGTGAAAGAAGCAATGGTTCCCTTGACGGGGTGGCATTTCTCCTGAAGTCTAATTTTCTTAGAGACCCTGCTGCCACGTATGCGGTGGCTGAGACCATTTCTAAATCTGACGATGACTGCATTGCACCTCATCTCAGGGACTTTCTCCGGGAACACTGGTCAGAAGATACTTTCTTGGATGGGCTGAGAGAAGGACAAGAGAAATACTTAAACTTGATGAGAATTTTGAAGTGGGGTGAATCCCCTTTATTTTTAACTTTAGGAGATCTTCCATCCCCTTTGAGGGTGGCTATAGCGTACCTGTCGTTGTATAGGGAGTGTGTCAAGGCAGGTGGCTATTTGTTATCACAGAAACTGAGAGGACAACTTGTTGAAGCGGCAAGAAGATTGGGAAGCAAGACATCGAATGATGCTGGACATGAAACAGAACTCTTGGCTGTTTTGCAGCATCATCTTCCTCCGTTTTTTCTGTACTAGCCAAGATTCGCTTAGTCAAGATTATAATTTCTAAAATTTTCTACCCTTAACATGGATTTTACCTTCGATTCTCGTCCAGGCTGTGATGAACGTTTCTATCCTTATATCGCGTATTGTTTGAAACTGCATTATGTTTCTTTCTGTGTTTTTGAACAGTATAATAAAACAATGATGTTGTGTATGTAATTATATGTGTAATTGTGGATGCTTGACCTATCGTGGATGACATTGAACAATATTAAAGCAGATTGGCAAATGGCACGGGCATGACAGTGAATAAGCTCGAGCTTGGCTCGTTAAGGGCTCGTTTAAAACTCGAGCTCAAGCTTGAACACAAAAATGTGTTGGTTAAGAAAACGAGCCTGAACTTCCCATTGGATATTTGTCAGCCATCTGTTCTATACTTTCCTGTTACAGAAGATATTAGTATAGCTTCCTCTGATACCAAATGAAAATGCACACCTAGAGGGGGGTGAATAGGTGTTATGGTTAACAATGACTGATTTTAATTTTACCGAGTTATTAAACCTGTCAGCTAGCTAAGATTGATTCACAGACACTGTCAGCTAGCTGCTATATGCAATGCAGTACAGAAAAAGTAAATAACACCAAATCTTTTAGCCAGGTTC